>PVIC010025460.1:0-25336 GCA_004025085.1 Thryonomys swinderianus
TCCTTCCCCTCATCACATTCCCACACCAAGTTTCCTATAGAAATTTTGCACTCTATAAAAGCTGTCATACTTTCTAAAGCTCATTTGCATCTACAGGTGTTCATGTCAAAGAGAAGATCCGGTAATGGTCTATCTGTGATCTATTGATTTCACTTATTAGTATATCCTCCAGGTGTCTCCATTTGCACCTAAATGGATCCATCTTGTCATTCTTTATGGCAGAGTAATACTCCATTTTATTTTTTAAAAACACATCTTCTTTATCCACTCTCCAGTTGATGGACATTTGGGTTGTCTCCAAAATTGAGCTATCATGAACTGAGCTGCTATGAACAATGGTGTACATCTGTCTTTCCAATGTGAGTTTTTAAATTCTTTTGGGTATATTCCTAGCAGGGGGACAGCCGGGTCAAATGGAACCCCTAGTCCTAGTTTTCTGAGAAATCTCCACACAGATCTCCACAATGGTTGCACAAGTCTGCAATCCCACCAACAGTGGAGAAGGGTTCCTTTCTCCCCACAGCCAATTTTTTAAAACTCACTTTTTAAAAGGACTTTATTGCAAGACCAGTAGCACACTGGACAGTCAGAACTTAACAATGTTCTCTGTGACAGTCACACATCCATAATAGCAGAATCATTTTCTTTAGAGACAAATTCTGCAACTCAAATGTATTGGTAGCCAGCATAATACTTTATGAGAATGAGAATTACCCACAGTTAATGAATTATAATTAAATAATGTTTAATTTGAATTAAATTACAAGTAGTGTTTTAACAATTGCAAAAATGTTGCAAAGCACCAGAGAATGAGACAAAAACAGATAATTGAATTATAAAAAAGGCTAGGTTCGTAGAGGCCTGACTGGCCCTTAGTATCTTCATACCTCTCCCTAGTCACTGCTGGACTACAGTTTTGCCCATTTCTTAACATCCACTTTTCCTGTCCTTTATTATACATAACATACAAACTAGAAAACAGGTTAGCATTAGTTTGTTTCTTTTCCTCAAAAGACTAAATTTTTATTGTTTGAAACTTTCCATTTATCAGGTTTTTACTAAATAAGTGAGCCATATATGTATTTATCTCCTCTTTTCTTCCAAGGATTGAAAAGGCAGAAACTCCAAGAATGGAACACAATGTCTGGCACCTAACAGGCTCATATTGCAGGTCCAGAAGATGCACATTACACAAAATAACTTCTAAAGCTGTGCTATAAGAAGGTGCCTTTATAAAATCATATACATCAAAACTACACAAACTAAGGAATTTCCTGTTGCTACAAAGCAGATGACAATGTAATGTATACGAGGGCAGCAATGAGTTCTAGTACATCTGCTCAGAACTGAAGATAAGCCATACCCTTTGGACTGCAGATTGAGAAAGTATTTAAGGGAACACTTATAGGAAAGACACATCTACATACAAAGTGGCTATGGCCATGAATCTGGAAACTAACAAATGAACTAACACTACTGAGTTAAAATTCCAATTACATTCTGGGTAAGTAACTGACCTTCTCTGAGCCCTCCCATTTCTGTCACAAACTACCAAGTCCTAGGAATGACACAGCCTCTGACTCCTCTGCTCTCATGGGTTTCAGATGTCTGCACCCTTCCGCGGGTACTGATGTAAAAGTCAGCACAACTGACAGTGACGGTACATGTCTGTGATCTTAGAACTCTGGGAGGGTGAGGGAAAAGGATTGTAAGATCAAGTCTGGCCTGGGTATCTCAGTAACTTAGCAAGACCTGTCTTTAAATAAAAATTAAAACAGGACTGGGGTGAAAGCTTTGGGTTCAACCCCCAGTAGCACAAAAATAAATAAGTAAAAATAAAACAACATAATTGCATCTAGCAGCCAAGTTACTGGCATTGGTGGTAAGTGCTAGATGGGGGAGGGCCCAATCCCATCAGAGATGCTGAGAAGCCCATCGCTTATTCCATCAGACACGCACAACAATCACAGGCTCCACAACAATCACAGGCTCTTGCCCATGACTCTGGAGCAGGAACAGAGACAGCACAGGGGAGAATGAAGTTGCAGAAAGTAGATGTAACTATAAATGCAGTGTCTGTATGAGGCCAGCAGGGTGCCCTCACAAGGGTGTCCAGGGCACAGTGGTGGCTCAGAGTTCCTGTCCTATAGGATTTCCTGAGCCTCCAGCAGCCTAAGTCTCCTCAGTAACTAGTGGATATTCTCCGAATAAATGCTTTTTTTCTGCATATGTTGGTTATCTGCAACCAAGAACACATGAACAGAGATGAAAAAGTTCTGACCACTGTGGGTTCTTGGATTACAAGACTGTAACAAAAATGAAACCATTAAATGTCAAGCTGGACAAGTTTTAGAAAACAAAATTGAACAAAGGTTCATATTACAAAAATGGTAATCAGTGAGTCCGTCCCTCTCATTTTTACCTGAACCTTCCTGCTAGTTCCTTTGTCTTTGGAAGCAGATGATTTTTCTTGTTTGCTTACACCACAGAGGATGACAGACACAACGAGAAAACATATTGATTTTCTTTGTTTTACTCTGCCAACAGCTTTTTCTGTACTGAAGTTTTTCTCTTCTTCCTATTCACTGGAAGGCTATGGGTTATTATTAAACTCCTTGGCATTAAATTCAGTTTAACATATCTTTATTAAAGGCCCACTGTACAAGGCTATACAACAGACATTTACAGCTAAAGTTATAATAAGTGAAAATATTTATATTTGAATTCAAATGGAAGTTTGGTAAAAATGCTTGGATTTTTAAATTTTTAATATAAAACAGTAGCTATTTTTGAGTACGCTGGGTCATATGGAATACATTTTAGTAATCCAAAACCAAGAGATTGCAGTAAGAAACCCATGAGTCAAACACAAGCACAGGCAGGTTTGTTTGGCCCACAGGGTGTTGGTGTTAAAGTTTTAAAATCGGTTACTTAAAAACCTAGACTTGCATGAAAACTGGAAGATTTCTCCCACATACACACCTCCACCTGGACTGCCACCTGGCAACAAGGGACAGGTTCCAAGCAGCAGCTGCTCCTGTTACAAAGGGCACAGGGCTCCCTGGTGTGTCACAGTCCCCAACCTCAACTGTTATCTAACATGCAAGCTGCTTTACCAGTTCATGCTACCCAGCAGGCCCCAGTGAACATCCAGCTTGGGATTTTTGTTTTATATACATCATAAAGTATGCTGAAAAAACAAGCATATATCCCCACATACACTATTTCAAATGCTTCAAACTTTCCTTTTTTCACAGGGGAAAAAAAAGAAAATAGTCCTTTGCCATTTCAACTAAATATTACCTGGATGTTAGGCTTTCCAGAAATATTAAATTTCTAAGCCACTGTATCTTATTTTATCACTATGGTATTTTTTAAAACATTTTTAGGATCTGACAAAGTACTGGTATGATTCCCTGTTTATTCATATTGGCAACTTTCAATTGCAGCAGAGGCCTAGGGACATCTGTCTAGTTGACAGGAAAAAACTAGGTGGGGCAAAAGTCTTAAGATTTTTTCAAACACTTTGCCATGGCAATTATATTTCTCAAATATACAAACACCCTGACTTTATAAGCAAAAAGTATCTAGCATTGTAAAAAAAAAAAGTATTTTAATAAAACAGCTCTATTGCTGGGTGCAGTGGCATGCATCTCTAATCCAAGTTTCTTGGGAAGATAAGCAGGAGGATGCAGGGTAGCCTTGGCAATTTACTAATACCCTGAGTCAAGATGAACTAGGGAAAAGGCTGATAATATCTCTCAGTGGTGGTTCACTGGTGGGGGAAGCTATACATGCGTGTTTTTATTCCTCCAAACTCTTCACCCCATTCAAAGGAGGCAAATACAATTTCTCACACTTTCTGTTTTTACACAGCATTGAACAAAATTTGAAAACAGCAGCCTTCAATAATGCCTGGTAACCACATGTGTGTAAAGGAAGGAAGGAGGAAGGGAAGGAATGAACACCCTCTAAGCTGAGGTTAGATCTGGACTCCTGCTGACTTTTCTCCAGCCCTCCAGCTGGGTGAATTCTCTTGCTTTGCTCTCTAACCTACGCCATCCATGGCAGACTACTCCCATCCCCATTTATCATTCCAAGGCTAATCTTCTTAAAACTCTACCAAAAGTGATGGCTCATTTAAACAAACAGAAAGCACACACTAATTCAAATGTACATTCCTGTAATCTTGTCATATTTTCCCTACCCAAATCCAGGAGAGTAACAATACCCTAGCCCTAGGACAGGATTTCCTTCTCCAACACAGGTGAGGCATTAAAGTGCTGCCTGGGGTCCCCACCTCGGGGTTCACATCCCTGTGCCAAAGCGACAAGCAACAGTGGTGAATCTCTTCCTGGCTGTTTTTTGAGCCATCTGGCTGATGGCTACATTTCTTAAAACAATTTCACCTTGACAAAGAGCTGGTAAGGGTGAACCTTCAAGAAACAACACCATGAAAACTAAGTTCTTTTGCTTCTTCTGTTCTTATCCCAGTGGAAGCTCTGGAGAACAAAAAGGTATTGTCCTTACAGTCTTTATTGTTTGAACCAGTTTTCCTCATGCATAAAAATTCGAAGAACAGACATCACAGTCTTGGTTCCTCAAAACTAAAGAGTGTAAGACCAGGACCCAATTATACAAAATCACTGAGCACAGCAGAAACTCTCCTTTCAAAAACACATTACCAAACCTCAGGTCTATCTTTACAATGTTAATGATTCAGAGAAAACAAAAATTTTTTGTGGACTTCATCTAGTTTTAATTTATTTTTTTAATCTTGAAAAAAATCAACATAAGCTTTATAATATAGCTAGTGCCATTGCATTGACCATGAAATTCTTTTTAAAAGTAAAAATAAAGACCTATTGAGTAAAGCCAGATGTAGTAGTGCACATCTGTAATCCCAGTACTCAGGAGGCCGAGTACTGGGAAGGGTTGCCTCAGATTCCAGGCCATATGGGGCTATGTAGTGAGTTCAAGGACAGTTTCAGCTACATAGTAAGACCCTGTCTCAAAAACAAAACAAAGCAAACAACAAAAATACCCACTAGGAGAAATAAGAAAGACATAACAAAGGTGTTAGGTGGGACTACTCTACTAAGCATGGCTTCCAATTAGGGTCCTAATAACATAATATTGAGGCCTCTCCAATCCTCTGTAATCTCAATCAAAAGGTAAAAGAAAATTATTCTATCTACATCCTTCTAGGTAAACTAAGTGTAAGACAGCTGATATAGCCCTTGCCACAGCAATGATCTTGACAGGTCCAAACATAAACACTAGTTATCTCTTGCTGACCAAAGTTCTGTTCAAATTACTGATATAAAATATATATATTTTTATATATATGTACACACACATAAACTACTGGTGCCCTTAAAAATTCATTTTGATTTATAAACAAATTCTTTCTCCCTTAGTGTCCCTGAGGGAAAGCAAAACTAAAAGGATTAGGAAATTACATCTATTTTGCCAATACCCACACAGATCACATCTCCAGAAAAGTATCATGAGCAAGACAGAAGCAAGTTTTTGGTGGGAAGGGGAAACATTTTTTTTTTACTTATTTTATGTATTGGCACATTATATATACACATCATAATTATGCTAAACATTGAGAACTTGTACCAGTATATAACATGACTTAATTCTCATTTTTCCCCTTCTCCTATCCACCCTACAGCCCGCCGCCACTATATGCATAAGCTTTGTTTCCTTTTTTAACCATCAATTTTTTTCTTTCCCCTCATTACTTAGCCCTAAATCCCATTTTCCTTTAAATATTTACTATTTCACAATACCTATCATGCAATCTAGAACTCATTTACAACTTCAGTTTCTCATACCAGAGAAAAGGTATGATATTTACACATCTGTGACCTATTTATTTCACTTATGAATATGTGCTTAAGGTACATCCATTTGAGTATAAATGACTCAATCTCATCATTCTTTTTTTTTTTTTGAGACAGGGTCTAGCTTTGTAGTTTAGGCTGGCCCTGAGCTCACTATGTAGCCCAGGCAAGCCTCGAACTCAGCAATCCTCCTGCCTCTGCCTCCCGAGTGCTGGGATTACAGGTGTGAGCCACCATGGCACTATGGTATGTGGTATTGATGGCTGGTGGGCGTGAGTCACCATGCCCAGCACTGTATGTGGTTACCGGGATTGAACTCAGGGCCTTGCGCTTGCGAGGCAGGTGCTGGAACCACTGAGCTAAATCTCCAGCCCAATCTCATCATTCTTTATGGCAGAGTAATATTCTATTTTATTTTTTAAAACCACATCTTTTTTATCCAGTCTAGAGTTGATGGGCTAACAAAGGAGGTGAAGGTCCTCTACTCCGAAAATTACAACACTCTGAAAAAGGCAACTGAAGAAGATATCAGAAAATGGAAAGACATCTCTTGTTCCTGGGTAGGAAGAACCAACATCATCAAAATGGCTATATTCCCACAATTACTATATGGATTCAATGCAATCTCAATTGAAATCCCAACAGCATATTTCACAGATGTAGAGAAAATCATCCAAAAACTCATGTGGAACCACAAGAAACCTAGAATAGCTGGGAAACAAGTACATGGACAGGGGTTTCACTAACCTCAATTTGAAATTATACTACAAAGTCACTGTGATAAAAACAACATTGTACTGGCAAAGAAATAGACCTGAGGATAAGTGGAACAGATTAAGATCCAGAAACAACTCCAGATATTCTATACCACCTCATCTTTGACAGAGGAACCAAACATCATCAGTGGAGGAAAGATAGCCTCTTTAACAAACAGTGCTGGAAAAACTGGCTTCAACCTGCCAAAGACTGAAGCTAGATCCATCTCTTTCACCAATAGCACTTTAATACATAAGATTTAAGAAAACAAAGAGGAAAAGACAAAGGCTTAAAAACAAAAAGATAAGGCCGGGCATGGTGGCTCACGCCTGTAATCCCAGCACTCGGGAGGCAGAGACAGGAGGATTGCTGAGTTCGAGGCTTGCCTGGGCTACATAGTGAGCGCAGAGCCAGCCTGAACTACAAAGCGAGACCCTGTCTCAAAAAAAAAAAAAAAAGATAAGAAATAAGAAAAGCAAAATGTAATCTAGATGCAATTCAAACAAGGCCTGGCATCTTTTCCAACTATTGCCTCTGGGAAGAGGACAGTACACAGAGAGTAGGGCCTACACAGGGCCCAGCACATCAGAATACTTGGGTATAATTACAGCAAAATAATACAGCACAGTATGATAATGATATCTGCTGTGGATTTGGCACTAGTGTATCTGACATTGTACTATGCACTGTGCATGTATAGTGTTATGGATATGGATATATGTACATATATATGAAAAGATCTCCAAAAACTCAGATTAATAAAATATAAATATACACACATATACACATCATCTCATCCCTCTTTAAATATCCCTCTTTGCAGATGAAAAATCCTAAGAGTTTAGAAAGAGAACCTCAGAGCACAGAAGACAGGATTCACATCCAGATTTGTCTTGTTTGTACTCTTACACACCACATCACTAGAAAAGTTCTAAAGACACTTAACAACCGCACAGAAGGTGAAAATCTACCACTATGCTTCCTTACATTTTTCCCACAAGGCCAATCACCCAGCCTTTTAACTAGAAAAAGAATTTTGTCAAGTGTCCCCTAGAAACATGCCACATGACCTTGTGTGAAGTCAGGGTCCAGGGACCAAATGCCGCCTTCCTTCAAGGCTAATAACACTTCTTCTGGCCAAAACAAAGCAATTCCTGAGATTACCATCATAAAATGACATCGGTGACCAAGGTACTCGATTCCCACATTATACAAGGTCCATCAAAGGCTTCCCAAAATTTGAGGAATCAAGGTCTTTGCAGCCCTCCTTGTGGGAGAGGAGCTGGGATCCTGTTGCTTGTTCTTCCTGTTCTCAAGGCTAAAATCTCAAAAGTTCACAATTCCCAGCCCACCAAAGGACAGAACTGTTCCTAGCATGTTCTGCAGTATCCTGAAGGTCTCTTTAGGTCTGGAGAGGCAGGGGGACCTTTTACTATAACAATTCTACAACCATCTGTTTTGCATACTGGGTTTTGATCTAACAGTGTATTTAAAGAACAGTTTCCATTGCTAAAACATAGTACTGCAAAGATATATACTTGTCTGTTGATTTTTTATAAACTTTATGTGCATAAATTGTGAATGTCTTCCTGTTAGACAAATTCTTTCCTTTTTCCCTTCCCTCCTTTTTCTATACTCTCTTCTCTTGTCTTCAATTCCTCTTGCTCTCTTGTGATTACACATAAGAGTGAAATTACTATAGGACCCTCTCTATTATTTATGCAGAACCCAGAGCAGGGGTTTTTGGGCTTGTTGATGTTTTAACACTGAGAGAGAACACTCCAGAAGGCCTCGCATCAGTCTAGCTTTCTTCTCCAAGACCTTTGTCCCTATCCTCCCCACTCCCAGAAGGACCCAGTAAGGGGTCCATGGCGCACAACCTACCCTCAATGCTTGAGCCCAAATTACATGAGCATCTCAGTAGACACAGAAAAGGCATCTAATGAAATTAAAAACCCTTTTATAATAAAACTGCCAACAAGTTAGGTACAGAAGAAACTTATGTCCACACAAGAACAACTATACTCAATAAGAGAAAAATAGAAAGCTTTTCTAAAATCCAGAACACATAAAACAGCCACATCCACCACCTTCATTCAGTTCAGTAGTAGAAGTCCTCATCAGAGCACATAGGCAAGAAAAAGAAAAGGCATTCAAATCAGAAAGAAGAAGTAAAATTATCTCTGTTTACAGGTAACATGGCCTTTAGAAAAAAACACTATAAAGACTCCACCAATGGGCCAGGGATTTAGCTCAATGGTTCTGGTGCCTGCCTGGCAAGCGCAAGGTCCTGAGTTTGAGCTGAGGTAACCACATACCACAGTTCCAGTCATAGTAGCTCATGCTTGTAATCCTTGCACTCAGGAGGCAAAGGCAGGAGAATTGCTCTGAGTTTAAGGCTTGCCTGGGCTATATATAGTCAGCTCAGGGTGAGAAAGACCCTGTCTCAAAAAAAAAAAAAAAAAAAAAAAAAAAAAAAAAAAAAAAAAACAAAAAAAAAAAAAAAAAAAAAAAAAAAAAAAAAAAAAAAAAAAAAAAAAAAAAAAAAAAAAAAAAAAAAAAAAAAAAAAAAAAAAAAAAAAAAAAACACATACACACAAAGACTCCACCAAAACACTATTAACAGTAATGAGTAAACTGAGTAAAACTGCATGATAGAAAAACAACAAAAAAAGCTGGGTTCTATATACTAACAGTGAATGATCCAAGAAGAAAATTAAGATATAATCCCATATATGTGTGTGTGTGTATTTATAATAGCATCAAAGGAACATTTAGATATAAACCTAATCAAGTACACATAGGAGGTAGGGGATAATGGGTATTGAGCCCTCAATTTTCACAGCGAGCCACATTCCCTCTTAGATTTTCCCCCAACTGCCCTTAATTTTAATTTAGAGATAAGATTAGAGATAAATTTAGAGATAATTTCTTAATTTAGAGATAAATTCTTGCTAAGTTAACCACGTTGAGTTTGAACTTGCTATCCTCTTGAAAAAAAAAAAATCCTAAAATTAATACACAATCACCCAGAGCAATTTTGGGCAAGAAAAACAAAAAGTAAAGTTGAAGGCACCACACTTCCTGATTTCAATATTTTTTCTTTTTTTTTTTTTTTGAGACAGGGTCTTGCTGTGTAGTTCAGGCTGGCCCTGAGCTCACTGTGCAGCCCAGGCAAACCTCGAACTCAGCAATCCTCCCGCCTCTGCCTCCCAAGTGCTGGGATTATAAGCGTGAGCCACCAGAGTGAGTCACCATGCCCAGAATTGTTGTATGTGGTTACCGGATCGAACCAGGGACCTTGCGCTTGCTAGGCAGGCACTGGAACCACTAATCTCCGGCCCTCAAAATACTTCTATTACAAAGATCCAGTGATCAAAACCATAAAGTACTGGCATAAAGACAGGCCAACTGTCAACTGAGGTCAACTGACCAGAATACAGAACCCCAAGAATAAACCCATGTACAAAGCAAGACCCTGTCTCAAAAAAAAAATAAAAATAAAAATAAACCCATCCATATACAGTCAGTTGATTTGCAGCATAAGTGCTAAAAACAGAAAAAAGACAAAGGATTCTCATTTCAATAAATACTGCTGGGAAAACTGGATATCCACAAGAATATTCTTGGGTTCTATATATACACAAAAATGTACTCAATTGGAATAAATATTTGAACACAAGATCTAAAACCATAAAACTGCAAGAAAAAATTAAAGAAGAAAAGCTCCTTTACCTTGGATTTGGTGATGATTATTTCAGTTTGACATAAAAAGCACAGACAAGACAAGCAAAAACACATGAGAGTACATTCAAATTGAAAAGCTTTTACAGAGCAAGGGAAAAAAAGAATGAAAAGATCATCTATGGAATTGAAGAAAACACTTGCAAATTATATGTGTTAAGGGATTAATATTCAGAATACATAAAGAACTCCAAAAACTCAACAGCATACATAGCCTAACTTAAAAATAGGACAGAGTTGGGGGCTGGAGATTTAGCTCAGTGGTTGCGGCACCTGCCTCGCAAGGGCAAGGTCCTGAGTTCGATCCCAGTAACCACATACAATGCTGGGCGTGTTGACTCACGCCCACCAACAAACAACCAGCAATCAGCACCACATACCACAGTGCCAGGCATGGTGGCTCGCGCCTGTCATCACAGCACTCAGGAGGCAGAAACAGGAGGATTGTTGAGTTTGAGGCTTGCCTGGGCTACATAGTGAGCTCAGAGCCAGCCTGACCTACAAAGCAAGACCCTGTCTCAAAAAAAAAAAAAATAGGACAGAGTTGGACTAGAGACTTAGCTCAGTGGTTCTGGCATCTGCCTAGCAAGTGCAAGGTCCCTGGTTTGATCCCCGTAAGCACAAACAACAATACGGAGCGTGGTGACTCATGCCCACCAGCAATCAGTACCACATACCACAATGCTGGGTGTGGTGGCTCACACCTGTAATCCCAGCACTTGGGAGGCAGAGGCAAGAGGACTGCTGAGTTTGAGGCTTGCCTGGGCTAGATAGTGAGCTCAGGGCCAGGCTAAACTACTAAGTGAGATCCTGTCTCAAAAAAAAAAGGACAGAGTTGAATAGACATTATCTCAGAGACACACAAATCGCCAATATATGAAAAAAAGATTAACATCAATAATCAGGATACACAAATCCACAAGGAGTCACTATCTCCTGTTAGAATGACAATTATTAAAATGATAACAAATGACAAGCATGGGTGACACTGTAAGTTGGAACCCATGCATACTGTTGACAGGACTATAAAACAGCACTGCAACTATGGAAAGCAGCAGTGAGGCTCCTGGAAAAAATTACAACATGACTGCCCTCTACAACCACAGTAATCTCACTTCTGGATGTACCTGTATACCCAAAAGAATTGAAATCAAGATCACAAAGTCACAGCTGCATTCCCCTGTTCACCACATTAGTCACAACAGACGCAATCCAAAAAGAATGAAAATGTCCATTGACATTTAGGTATGTATATAAACATACAATGGAGTATGATCCACCTTAATAAAGAAGAAAATTCTAACATTTGTGACAAAATGGACAGACCTGGAAAATATAGCATGTAAGTTAAGTCTGCTCAAAAGGACAAATACTACATGATACCCCCTATGAAGCATTAACAACAGTCGATCATATAGATGTAAACATAGTATGGTGGTAACTCAGGGATGGAGGAAGGAGATATGAAAAACAATATAGATTCATAGGGCCAGGAATGTAGCTCAGGAGTGGCCCCAGCTACCTGGCAAGCACAAGGTCCTGAGTTGGATCGCTGGTACACCCCCCCCCCAAAAAAAAAAACTATAGTTACACAAGATGAGTAGGTTCCACAGACCCACTGTGTAACACTGTGCCCACAGTTAACAGTAAGGTATTGTGTACTTAAAAAGTTTTTAAGAGGACAGTTCTCTTGTTAAGTGTTCTTACCCCTATTTCATAGCCAAAATAAGAGAGAGTGGAGACAAGGAAACTTTGGGAGTGATAGATAGGTTTATTACCCAGGTTGTGATAATGGTAAATACAACTGTTTACATATATCCAAGCTCATCAAGTTGTATATATTCACATGTGGGTTTTTAAAACCAAAAATTACATTTCAATGAGGTCCCATTTGAACCTGCTATTCCCCTGCTAGGAATATACCCAAAGGAATTCAAAGAATCATATTGTAAAGTCTTATGTACACCCATGTTCATAGCAGCTCTGTTTGTGATAGCCCAGTCTTGGACACAACCCAGATGCCAATCAATGGGAGACTGGATAAAGATGATGTGGGTTTTTTTTATAAAATGGAATATTATTCCACCATAAAGAATGATAAGTTTCATTCATTTATGTGCAAATGGATACTTCTTGAGGACACACTAATAAGTGAAATAAACAGATCACAGATATATAAACACTGTAGCTTTTCCCTGGTATGAGAACCTGTAGATGTAAATGAGTTCTAGAATATATGATAGATTTTGTAAAATAGGAAATATTCAAAGGAATGCGGTGGGGGAAACATAATGAGGGGAAAGAATAAATATGATTTGGAAAGAAAAAGAAATAGCATGTATATAAGGGGTGGGGGATTATGGGTGAGTAGGGATATGGGTAAAAATGAGAATTAACTTCTCTCATATACTAGTACAAATTCCCTAATGTTGAATGATTGTAAACTGTATATAAAATGTACCAATAAAAAAATTCAATTAAAAAATTACGACTCAATAAGGCTAGGAAGAATAAAAGCAAGAAAGCTATGGTTGAAGCATAAACAAAAACCTTTCTAATGGCTTCTGGAAGGCTGAATTTCTACAGAAAATCAAAAGAATAAAATGTAACTATTTACCTCAAAACACATTTCTGATCTTCCCAGAGCTACTGTATTTCAGGGCTCGAGCCCCATTCCACACCTTGCCTGAGTTATCTCCACCAAGGCCTGCCTCTGCTTTCCTTCTGGAAGTACACGTCCATGTCAGAGGGCAGACAGGACCCTATGCACTTCCCCAACCAAAGCCACATGGGAGAGAGTGACCCCACCAGCCATCCAACACTTAGTCAGTTGTGTTTATCCAACAGCCCCACCGAGATGGTTGGTGATGGTATGCTAAAGCAGCTCACCTTACTCGAAAAACAATGGCCTCCTTCTGGACTTGACAGCAAATCTCCCAACAATATTGTAACTGTGGCCTCCACAAAAGGCGTCACATCCTGTGGTCTCAGTCTCATGCAAAATGCCAGTAGCCTCTGAAGCCCTTCACCACTGGTTCTATCTCAGAGCTTCTTAGGAGTCACCGAGGTCCCTGCAGTTCTCCCAGCAGCCACCACAGCTGCAGCTGGAAGAGCACATTCCTTTTGGCAGACAGTAGAATTTCATAAATGCCACCCTTTCTCCTCAGCCTGCTACAAGCTGGGGGAGTCCCACAATAGACAGAATATTTCATTCAAACTCTGCTCAAGAACAATTTTCCCCACAGAGAAACTGGCTAGTTAAATTCTCAACCAGATGAGGGGCCTATTCATGACAATCTCAAAAGACAAATGACAAAATTGCTATCTGTTTTACAATAATTCCTACATTTTTCGGATTGCAAAATAATCTGTGATAAATTTAATCATTTATTTCCTGACAGCATTTTTTATATCATCCATTATTTTTAAGTTTCTGCCAATTACCAGTTTCCTAAAGAATAAAAATTATAGTTACTACATGCTAAATGCCAACATTATGTTGTCAATAGAACAGATTTTAAATAACTGCTGTCCATCAAGCACATAATCTAAGTCCACTTGGAAACTGTAAATATTTAATTCTTCCTTGGCTCTTTGATCCAGGAATCTGTAAGTACTTCACAGAACTGAAACTTCAAGGTCTGGGAGTGAACTACTTCTGGCAAGAATGGAGTCTAGTAGGTTATTTCCGCAAAGACCAGTTATAGTTCTCCTCTTGTTTTAAAATGTATTTTCTTTTGCTGGCCCTCAGAATTTAGAAGAATCTTAAGTAGCTTCAGTTAAGCTGAGGGGAACCATGGAAACACTGTACCCGAGCATGAACCCAAGCACTCAGAGGGGAAGCGAGGCAGAGCCAGCAACGGGGATCATCAGTGGTGAGGACGACACACAGGAAGCCCAAGCTGAGCACTGGGGTTGGCTAAACTGTTGCCATCTGCAGGGTCTTCTCTTAGCCCCCCAAATCCTGGTCTGTGTCTTTTTAAGCATCGAATACACTCCTATGATTCATTTCATTGTTTTGGTTTTTTTGTTTTTTGGGTTTTTTTTTTTTGATACCAGAGATTGAACTGAGGACCTCATGCTTGCCAGGCAGGCACCACACTGCTGAGCTACATCCCCAGCTAGACAATTCATCTTACCACCGTAAGAAGATAATGATTCATGGTATAGTAACTATTGCTATTCTCTTATTATCCGATCATAAAATTTTGCTTTTACATAAAATAAAAATTTTAAAAAGGAGAAAGATTTGGAGGACATAGAGAAGACTGAGAACTGCAGAGTAAAAGAAGGGCTAATCAAACAAAAATAAGCCCCTTTCCTACACACAGAAGTTCATAATTAATTTATACTTTATTTTCTTAAGAAACTTAAACATCTGGGCACTTCTGTGGTACTGGTGCTGCATCTCTCTTAATTTTATTGAATATCAAGTAATAATTAAAGTTGTCACTAGCTTGGGGCCGGAGATTTACCTCAGTGGTTCCAGTGTCTGCCTAGCAAGCACAAGGTCCCTGGTTCAATCCCCTGGTAACCACATACAACAATACCGGGAGTGGTGGCTCACGGCCACTGGCAATCAGTATCACATACCACAAATGCTGGATGTGGTGGCTCAAACCCGTAATCCTAGCACTCGGAAAGCAGAGGCAGGAGGATTTCTGAGTTCAAGGTTTGCCTGAGCTACACAGTGAGCTCAGGAACAGCCTGAACTACAAAGCGAGACCTTGTCTCAAAAAAAAAAAAAAATTGTCACTCACTTGTTAGTGGTTTCAATAAATAAGAGTAAGTGACTTTCTAAACATAGAAAAACTATGAGCCTGGTTGATAGAGGAGTAAAGGCCACTGCTTTGAAGAAAGCAATTTCTATTTTGTACATAGTCCTTCATATTCAGGGGAAGTGTCTTGGGCACACTTCCACAGCGGTCAGCAAGGAAACATGTTTTCCTCTGCATGACCAGTTATAGCTTCTGAAGAACTATTCCTGCCACAGAGCTGCAAAGCTCCTACAGGAGTTCTGTTTAGTCAACAATGAAGCCAGGGACAACCATCTCAGGAAGCACACAACAGCCAAAGAAGGAAGCATGAATGTTTAACAGGAGGTATAATCAACATTCAGAGGGGACAGAAAATAACTGAACTGATCACCAAAAGGAGCAGATCACGAAAGAATCTAAGATCAGTTGGTCTATACTTTGCCCTCCTAAAAGGGCTGACTGTCTGTGGTAACCTACTGTCAGAATCAAGGCTAACAGTTGTGTTTTTTTGTTTTTTGTTTTGTTTTGTTTTTTACCTGCAGCCTGCTGGTCTCAGCTTGAAAGCTTTGTGGAGGTACTTAATGAAGATCAAAATCATGAATTCAGCCCTACTCCCCATGCTGTATTTATGTCTAATCTCTTTGGCCTGTGAAAATGCCCTTTGTGGGTGATCAAGGACAAATGACATCAAAACCTACTCTTTAGCTTTTTATGTAAGAAGGTTTAATGTGTCAGCTGCATTTTAATCCAAGGATTATATGTTTAACCTCAGAAAATTCCTTCTGAAAATATCAATAAAGACTTTTATTCTTTTTTTAATCACAAGGCCCAGTGATCATTTATAAATATATTAGTATTTTAGCACCTCAAATAAAAACCTTTAGCTGAGAAAATAAGACAGGTGCTACAAAGTGAACAAGAAAGTAAGATCTCTGCTGAGACTAAATATATACTGTAGCATGACTTAAAAATAAAGAACACAAAGTAATGCTCACCACTGCAGGTATGTGTCTGACCAAATAAATGCCAATGCTACATCCTGACCTGAATTTTTTTTCAAAACTTCCATGTTGACCTCAAGTGAATTAAACATACACATTTAGTTCCTCCCCTTCTTATAATATAGTGATATCTTTTTAAAGGCACAAATCCACAAGGTCAAAGACAACAAAATCAGATATTAAAATGTGCATTTTTTTCAGTCTGAAGATTTCAGCACTGAAGACTGAACCCAGGTTTCACACATGCCATCAGAGCACTCTACCATGTCAGCTATTTCCTCTGCCCTTCTTATTTTTTATTCAGAGATAGGATCTCACTAGGTTGCCCAAGTTGGCCTTGACTTGCTACCTTCCTGCCACATTCTCCCAAGCAGCTGGGACTATAGAAGTACGCTACCACTGGGCTAAAATGTTGTTGTTGTTGTTTTAGTTTTTTTTGAGACAGGGTCTTGCTATTTAGTTCAGGCTGGCACTGAACTCACTATGTAACCCACACAAGCCTTGAACTCAGCAATCCGGCCTCTGCCTCCCAAGTGCTGGGATTATAGGCATGAGTTGCCATGCCTGGCAGTGTGGTGTGTGGTACTGATTGCTGGTAGGCATGAGTCACCACACCTGGTACTGTTGTATGTGGTTACCGGACATCAAACCAGGGACCTTGCACTTTCAAGGCAGGCGCCAGAACCACTGAGCTAAATCTCCAGCGCCAATATTGAAATTTGTAAAGCTAGAAATCTCAGAGAGATGATGGTAAGGAACTTAACAGAACCCCAAACAAGTCTAATTGTTCAATTTGTGAACCCCATTCATCATCATAAACAGATATTTAAAGCTTATCAGACACATAAAGTATCTAATATGAAAGAGAAATAACAAAATGAGGAACTTGAAAGAAACGAATCATACACAAGTTCCAAAAAAATTATTAATTTTATTAAGGTAAGAAAAAATGCCATCATGAAATAACAGAATTTCATAAAATAAAGAGTATTCAGAAAAAACATAAGGGAAGTGTCAGAAAATGAAAAACATAGCAAACATGAACAACTTAATGGACAGGTTAGAAAGATAAATTTTAAAATGTGTTTTTAAATAGCTTAAAAGAAAAGGTGGAAAAGAGGAGAAAACATAAGAGAATTATGAGATAAGTCAGTGTCTTATAGGAATTACAGAAGAAAACAGAAAAAATAAAGGGGGGGATCAATAATCAAATGCTGTATTTCAAGAAAATTTCTAAAAATGAAAAGTTTCTAGACTAAAAGTGTCTATTTGGATCTCAGCACAAGATACAAAAATAGACTGCTACCAAGGAATGGTATTATGAAATTTCACATCAGTAAAGATAAAAGGTAAGAGTGCAGGAGAGGAGACTCCTCCAAAGGCCTGAGGACCAGCAGGGCTTGGTCTTTTCCCACAGAGGCCAGATGCAGGAGACAAGGCAACGCAAGTCCCTGTGCTGCTGCTCAGTGATTTACAACTTGATATGCTACACTCAGCCAGACTATTAATTATGTATTAACGTGACATTCTCAGGTACACAACAACCAAAGTCTTATCTCCCATTTGCCATTTATTAGGAAGCTTCCAGAGATGTGTTCTACCAAAATAAGGGAGTAAAACAAGGAAAAACAAGACTATGAAATGAGGTAAGGAGAGGCGCTGACACAGCAGCAGGATCTCTAAAATCCCCAGAATGGCACTGAATAAATTCCTGAGCATTGGTGCACAGCAAGCCCATAGGACAAGCAGTGAGGACCAGAGCAGGATATAGCTGTAGTGAGTTCAAGTGAATGAAACTGAAACATTGGACATGTTACAGTCTGCAAAGGGGATTCAAACAGAAAGCTACTTGTGGTTAAGCCTGTGATATAGGCATAGAAAATTTAAAACAAGATAATTATTAAATCCAAAGAAAAAAAAATTTATGTACAAGAAAGTTAAAAAAATCAAACTATACTAAATAGTACATCCAATTTACACAGTATAAACAACAAATTTAAAAAATGGGGGACAGGGACAAACAGCAAAAGAGATTAAATGTTGTTTTTTTTTTTGAGACAGGGTCTCGCTTTGTAGTTCAGGCTGGCCCTGAGCTCACTATGTAGCCCAGACAAGCCTCGAACTCAGCAGAGATTAAATGTTTTTTGAAAGCAGCCTTGTGGAATTGCAGGATTCTTAAAAAACAAAACCTAGCTGACACACACCATAATGACACACACACACCATAATCCCAGCACTTAGGAGGCAGAGGCAGGAGGATCACCATGAGTTCAAGGCTAGCCTTAGATATATAATAAATTCAAGACCAGCCCAAACTACAAAGCGAGACCTTGTCTCAAAAAATAAAAGTAAAAACAAAACAGTCTTATTTCTCTGGTGTACCCCTGGCAATATACAAAACATATTCACACATGTCTAATTGTGTAACACTTAGCACAACTCAGCCAGTTAGGTTACTTACCTCCTGTGTATGGATGAGGAAACTACCTCAGATAAACTGAGCTACTTGATCAATATGACTCACAAAAATATGGAAGAGAGTCCATTAGACTCAAGGCAAGCCTGAGACTTACAATAGCTAATACAAATAATGTGGGTAGGAGTCTAGGAGTAAATGAGTTTTGGAGTTCTGTGATTCCAAACTTGAATGTGTATATGAATCACCGGTTTTCATGAGGTACAGGAAGTAGTAAAAGTCATGGAAACAGAAAGTAGAATACTGATTAGTAAAAGTTAGGGAGAAAGACAGAAAGGGAGTTGTTTAATGGTACAGAGTTTCAGATTTACAAAATGAAAACATTCTAGAGATCTGATGCAGAACAATGTGAATATACAAAATACTACTGATGATAAATTTTATTTTACCACATTTAAGGGCCTATTAAAATGAGGATTGGTAGTCCCCCAGCCCCAGTTTCATTTCAGGATGACATATGGGTAAGGTCCAAGAATTTTCTCTTGTAATAATACTGCCATTCCAGGGACCAGCTTTTAGGAACTATGCCTTGACTCAAAGGTTTCCAGTCATGAATACACAGAAATTTCACCTGAATCCCCAGATGAAAAATAATGTAAAGGATGAGAGTAGAGGTTATACAGATGGACATGGAATGATTATAATCGATAGCCAACTTAAGAGACCTTCATACTGGCCCTTACCAGTTGGCACTAGAATATAGGTGACTACTAAGACTTCTACCCACCCATTCATATTCTGGCTGTAGTCTTTTCTCAACTGGAAAATAATGATCACAGAGTTGTAGAGAATAACAAACAAGATAATCAATAAAAGAACTCCAGAGAGTACCCATGACATAATGAGTAATAGTGTTATTCAGTAATAGTGTTGATGGTATTACAGGAAATACACTTTGACTCTATTTTCTCAGCTATAAAATGGAGTCAGGCTGAAGGTGACAACAAAGCTATTAATATTTAATACCAGAAAACAGCATGTATATAGGGGTGGGGGTGAGGGGGGTAGGGATGTGGGTAAAAATGAGAATTAACTTGTGTCGTATAAATTCCCCAATGTTGTGTGTGATTGTGAGCTGTATATAAAATGTACCAATAAAGAATTCAATTAAAAAAATATTTAATACCAGACTATTCAACAAGACAAAAGGAGAGAAAAACAAAGCAAACAGGATTAAATCTATGAACCTATTATGATTCACACAAGCATTTGGCAAATGTAGGATGTTTCTACAGAATTAGCAGGTAATTCATTTACTCTGAATAGGTATTGTTATTTGGAATATATGCCACCAGCTTCACCTAGACTCCACAAAAATAATGTGTTCAGACAAAAAAAAAATTTAGGACTCAGGCTAAAATTCTTGAAGACGTTCACACAGTAAAAAACTTCTTGTCAAAAATATTGAAAATGAAAAAAAAATATTGAAAATGAAAGCAAAGACATAGTTCAGATAGGTTCATTCATGAAAGAAATTGCTGAGCACTGACCTCCAGGCACAACGCACCAGGGAGGAAACAGCACTGCAGGGCAGAACGCGTCACTGCAGTTAAGCGGTGGGTCTCAGGCGAAGCACAATCTGGAAATACTGAGTAGCACCATTTTCCTCAAAAGCACTGCAAGCACAGCCAAAACTGTGCTTCCTGCTAAGTTTTTCCACGCTTTCATAGCTGCATATTTCTGGGGTGTATCATGCATTACTCAGAATAATACTTTATGCTTCCACAGTAAATAGAAAGCAGACAAAGAAACCACTGTCACTTCCCACAGAAAGCAACATGACCCTCCCTAGAGGTCTGGGTCATGTCAACATTTGAATCCCCAGAGCAAGCCTCCTTCATTAAGAATGACAAAACATTCTCAGCAATTGTGGGAAAATACAATAATCTTAGAGAAGGGAAATGGTGACTACTTCTAAACAGAGCTGGCTGAAGGCCCTGGTGGTGCATTCTGCAACAGTCCAAACCTAATTATATCTTTATACTACACTGACAGGTTCAAATCACAGTCCACCACAAAATCCTTCCTTCTGGAGCTCAGAACACTGGACCTGATTAAATGATCAGCAGACACTTGCTGAGTAAGTGAGGCCCCTCTGCATATACCTGAATGTCACAACCAAGCATATTCCTACCAAGGTGGAACAACGCCAATGAACTTCTCCACAGTAATGCTCCTCTCGACATATCTGGGGCACAGTTCACATAGGAAGCCTAAGATCAATTCACAGGTGAAATTTCCAATCACTGCCCTTCTTGTACACTTCAGTACTTCCATAAAACAGGCCTACTCTGGAGGGGCTTTCACATCTCTCCTTTCTTGACTATTAGTCATCCACATGCCTCACAGTCATACAACAAAGGCAAGTGTGAGGACAGGGAAGAAGTGAGGACCTGACACTTACAGGTCATGTGACTCTAGACATCCTCAATAGTCTCTGAAAGGGACAGCACTGCTCCCTTGATTGCAGGGGACAGAGAGGCCAGCAGGCATTAGCTGCTGTTCTGCGTGCCCTACAAATACCCATGAATCAGATCCTTCCCAAAAACCTGTAAGGTAAGTACCATATTCTTGTGCACACTTAAAACAAACTGGAGCACAGAGAGGTTAAGTAATTGGTCAAAAGCCCATGCAGCTAAGAATTGAGACCAGTCTAGCCCCAGAATCCATGTTCTTAATCATTTTATTCTGTCCTTCTAAATATCTTTCAAGTCAAACAAAATATTATTCTTTGCAAACTTTAAATAAAGATGCCACAATAATTATTATAAAAATTATTGTAGGGCCGGAGATTTAGCTCAGTGGTTCCAGCACCCACCTCGTAAGCGCAAGGCCCTGAGTTTGATCCTGGTAACCACATACAATGCTGGGCGTGGTGACTCACACCCACCAGCCATCAATACCACATACCACAGTGCCGGGCGTGGTGGCTCATGCCTGAAATCCCAGCACTCGGGAGGCAGAGGCAGGAGGATTGCTGAGTTCCAGGCTTGCCTAGGCTACATAGTGAGCTGAGGGCCAGCCTGAACTACAAAGCAAGACCCTGTCTCAAAAACAAAAGAATTATTGTATACTTCATTAGCCACTGATTCTCCTCATAACTAATTCGATTTATCTCTGGAAAGAACCCCTCGCTACTGTCCACCAATCTACATTTCCTCTTTAGCTAAAGATATCTGACCTCAGACTCTGTGGGTGAAGCACAGCAATGCAACAGGCCAGTGATCTCAAGCACAGCAAACGGCCCAGGACTAAGCATATGGCCGATCACAGTTAGGTGTGCTGTTTGTTGCATCTTGACTAATCATTTAATGACACAACCCTGAAGCTGCTGGAGAGAGCCATTTACAGGCCTCAAAAACACAGCTGGGGGGGGGGGGTGTCTGTGTGCTACATGGTAGATTCCAAGTCAAGCTCCTCTTCAGCAGACCCATCCCTAGATTTCCAGTTACCTGTACCAATAAATTTGTTTCACTTAAGGTAGTTTGAACTGGTTTTTCTGTCACTTGCAAACCAGAAAATCATCCTCACACTTTCTCAAACACATTTTGCTTTACCAACCTATATTTACCTGTACTTCAGCACTTCCCCTTTCTGAAAATAAAACTTGAGAGACTAGTTAGGTAAATTTTAATTAGATGGCCATGACAAATCAATACTCCTGCAGCTAGAGTTCTTGACAAGGTAACTTCATACATTTTGTAGAAACAAAAAACTACTTTTCTAATGGCAAAGCACAAATGATTTTTGTTATCATTAGATTTGCATCAGAAAATTTTTTTACCAGAGTAGTTAAGCTTGCAGTTCTAGCTAGAAATATAACTGTGATACTTATTTTCTCAATTGTCAAGTTTTCCCCTAAATGGCAAGGCAATATAAATACTTACTAAAATGGGGGCAGGGTATAGCTCAATGGTAGAATACCTGCCTAGATGCATGCACATGGTGTGGGTTCCACTTCCAGCATTGAAAAAAGAGAGAAAAGACGGAAAATTTTAAAACATTTTAAACACAAAATGATGTGAATAGATAAGTAATGTGTTCATCCATCACCTATTACTATAATAAAACACATAACTTTGGATGATTTGTAAAGAAAGGTTTGCTTATCTCATCGTTCAAAAGCATGATTCAAGGGCATGGCACCAACATTTGCTCAGCCCTGGAGAAGGCCTCCTTACAATGGTGAGGGCATGTACAGAGGTGCTAAATGGCACATGCAAAAGATCGATTTAGGAGCCAGGCTCCCTCCAACAGCCACAGGACTGACTCTGGGTGCTCAAGAACCACACTGATCTCTTCTGAGGACAGCACCCTTGCAGACCCAGTCACCCTACATTAGGACCCACCTCTTAAAGGACCCACACCTCTCAACAGTCATATGGTAGCCCAAGTTCCTAGGAAACAAATCTTTAGGTTTGAACCATAGCAACAAAAATTGTTTCTTCCTCCTAAAGATTAACTACACTAAACTTCACTTATCAAGTTTGGCAACAAAATAAACCAGGTTGAAATTTTAATCACATCCATTAAAGTATTTATTCCAATAGCTAACATTTCTCTGTGTTCCCTTCGGGAACCTAAGCTTTCAGAGGAAAGCACTACTGGCCTTCCAGATCATTGCCTCAAAAGATAGCAGATAGCATTCCTGTCTGATGGTTCCCAAAGTGAGGTGCATATTGGGCTTCATGCATTTTCACAGCTTTGAATTACTGAACACAGCTGAATAACTGCAACTACTACATCCAATTACATGTCCAGTCTCACTTCCTGAAAGACTTGAGCTGAGGAAGACAGCCTTTGTAGCTAACGATGGCTCACTGATATAATTTGACTACGCTTTCTGTGGGTGGTCTGACAGGAGTCCTGGAGTGAGAAATGGGCCTTCATCCAAAGTGTCCACCCATAAAATACAGATGAACACATACAAAAACAATAACTGGTTAAAAAGAGGTTTAAAACCTAATTCTTTAGAATACGTACATTAGAGTGCCTTCTGTGGACTCCTATTAAACAGAAAGAGTACTTTATGACCTTGAGTAGAAAACAGATAAGCACACCAGAAGAGATAGGTTTGCTACACAACATTCCAAACTTCACTACCTTGATTTGCTATTCTTTCTGTTGACATTTATTACTTATTACCAAAGTAGTATAAGATTACAGGTCTACTTGACTTGCTTTGATAAAGTGCTTTGAAAACTCCTTGGCCCTTCTCCAAAGCTTCCCTCAAACAGGCTGGAGTTGCCACATGTAAACAATTAGGACTTGTAAGACTATAATAATTAATGCATATGTCACACCCTATATTTCTCATGACTAAAGTAACCATTAAATTATGTAGAATATGTCTATTTAATTTATAAAACTAATAAAGATATTCAAAACAGTTTTAAATTAGGAATTGGTAATTCTATTTCCATATTACACCTTTGATTCATAAAAACACAATATTACAATGAAATTTAAAGTCATAGATACCTCATTAACACATAATAGCAAGAACCTTATCTGATTATACCTAAAGTACAACAGGCAGTCTAAATGGATAGAAGGATGGAAGGATGGATGAATGGATGGATGGATGGATGGATGGATGGATGGAGGCAGAAATTAACAGTTACATAATGGGCTCTGATTATTATGAGTACAGATATTATGATTACTATTTGCTTTCTTTTATGAAGTAAAACAAGAGTTGGCAAACTTTCTTTGTGGAAGACCAGATGGTGAATATTTTAGGCTTTGTGGACCATATGGTCACATTGCAATTACTCAATCCTGATCTCTTCAGCAACTATTCAACTGTACTGTTATTGCATAATAGGTAAACAAATGAACCTATTTGAATAAAACTTTACTTACACCAACAGATTTTGGTCATGAAAATATTCAAAACCTATGGAGAACACCTTCTAATACTGGACCCTCTATTTCCTAAAGATGTGAAACTTGTTGACTTGCTAAATTCCGCAAAACATGTTCCGCTGGGTCAAAATTTAGCCAGGGGATATAAGTTCAATGTTCACAGTGCTCATCACTTCCTTCTAATTTCAGTCCTGTTACAAGCCTGGCCCATTTGGTATGAATGCTAGTCAGGACAGGATTAAAGATGATTAATCAGATTGAGCCAATCATAAAACATCAGGGCAGGCAGATTACAGGAAATTTATTTCTGTGAATTCTGTAGTATAATTGGTTCCCAGGGAGGTGGACTGTGTCCATATCCATAACCACTACACAGACTGTTTAGGTGTGAGCCTGTAACTTCTAACTCTTTGCTCTTTCATCTAACCCCTATTATCAAAACCTAATGAAGTTTAAATATTCACTGATTTCCTGCTGTTTGATCTTTTCTAAAACAGTCTCCCCCGCAGGGCCATACAGAAAGCAACAAAAGCAGAAGAGGATATGAAGACAAGTACCAGCAAGGAACAAAGAGAAAAGGGACGAAATGAGTCCCTAGGAGAACAGCAGACTCCTTACAGGACTGAAGAATCACACACACACATCTCCCGTGTATGTCTCTTATCTTCTATCAGTGTTTGGATTTCTTTTTTTTTTAATTGAATTCTTTATTGGTACAATTTATATACATCTCAAAATCACATATAACATTGGGAAATTTGTACCAGTATATGCCACAAGTTAATTCTCATTTTTACCCATATCCCTACCCACTCCCCCCTCCTCCCCCCTTATACATGCTCTTTTATTTTCTTTCTGTATCATATTTATTCCTTCCCC
>PVIC010025461.1:0-25274 GCA_004025085.1 Thryonomys swinderianus
GTGGGCGTGAGTCACCACTCCCAGCATTGTATGTGGTTACTGGGATCGAACTCAGGACCTTGCACTTGTGAGGCAGGCGCCAGAACCACTGAGTTAAATCTCTGGCCCAAGAGTATTTTTTTTTTAAGACAGGGTCTTGCTTTGTGGTTCAGGCTGGCCCTCAGCTCACTATGTAGCCAAGGCAAGCCTTGAACCCGGCAGTCCTCCTGCCTCTGCCTCCTGAGTGCTGGGATTACAGGTGTGAGCCACCATGCCTGGCACCATGGTGTGTGGTACCGACTGCTGGTGGGTGTGAGTCACTGAGCCTGGTATTGTTGTATGTGGTTAGTGGGGATTGCACCAGGGACCTTGCACTTGCTAGGCAGGTGCTGGAACCACTGAGCTAAATCTCTGGCTCCAAAGATAAGGACTCTTAAAGAGCACATCTCTGCAATATTTCACTTAAGTTATGAAAAACTTGAAAACAGAACAGCAACTATAAATTGACTGTATGTTAGATAATCTGTTTTTTTTCAATTCAATGAATAAAGTGGTAGACATGATCTGAAATTGACAATGACACTGTGCAATAAATATACCCACAAGGGTATCCTATATTCTATTAAGCAGGGACTATAAAACTGTCTTTTCTGAATGTCTTCAACAATTTATTAAATCTCACACTTAATGATATAAGATGTGACTCTAGAATACTAAAATATTGGTATAGTATCCATGTAAGAAAATTCTCTTCTGTCTATCACTACAATTGTTATATGGTAAGAGGTATATATTTTTGTTTCCATTAAAATACTTGTTCATTTTAATGTACATTGTACTTGCATTTTGAGTAGGTATACATTCAGCTATCTTTACAATAGTGAGAGTGTAGGCTAGAACATCTTTCCTGGATTAGTATCAGTAATTTATTATATTCTCCCCTTGAAGGTATCAAACATTAATTTCTTACCTTATTCTTCCCTACATATATACAGATACATATTTTTAAAAATAAATGAAAGTATATGACTCAACCTCTCAGTACCTCACTTTTTAAAAACCTAATAATAGATATCTCGATAGTTGTTTCATATTAGTGACTAAAGCTCTTTCTTATATTTTTTCATGACTTCATAATGTTCCACTGAATAATTGTCGCTATAACTTATTTAAACAACTCTTCCCAACAGCCAGAGAGATAATTTCAATTTCTTGGTAGTGCAGACAATGCTACAATGAGTAATTTTGAAACATAATTCTGTTAGTGTGCGTGAGTGGTTGAAGAATATATTCTTCAGAATAGATTGGATGGGAAGAAGTATGCATGCATTTGTAAGTCTGGTGTTTAATGAGATAGAAACTGGTCTCCACAGAAGCTGTGCTAATTAAAGTATGCAGAGAGGACTGTACAAGATCACATGTGAGTCAATGAGTTTTCAGAAGCTGTACAATCTTGTGACTTAGATCAAGCAACAGCATTATCATGCTGTGCCCCTTGAGGCCCCAGGAATAGCCACCAACACCCTCTGAAAGGGGTCTTCTTTTGGGCCTCTAACACTGTAGATGAACTTGTTGTTTATATGGACTCAATTCACTCCAGCCATCCTGGGACTCACATTTTCCTGACATGCACCATACGGTTTGAGGCTTTGACTCCAGAAAAGGTTGCCTTGTTCTGAAGTTGGGGCAGCATGGCCAGGAATGAATTTCAACTTGGATTAGCTGGCAGAGGCAAAAAGTAGGAGGAAACCTGGGTCATGGCAGAGGAGAAAATGTAGAGCCGTGCTTGTTAGATTACAGTCAGCCCAGTAGTAAGTAATAAAACTGGAAACCCTGGGGAAAAGCTATTACTGGAAATGTTATGCCCAGGGAATCAGCAAAACTGTTAGTGGTGGAAGGTCTTAAAAAGCAAATTCAGGAAAAGCTTGAAATAAAGAGATTTGTGGCTGGATAATGCTAAAGGATGCACAAATTAACTGCTTTTTTGTTCTTCCCACAAGTTGTCTTTTACACATTTTATTATCGTATGGCTTCTCTGTTACAGTGACCATCTTCAGTGTCTTTCCATTTCCAGTGGCATTTGATCCCATAGATGCTGCTGTTTAATTCTTTTTGTTTATCTGTGAAATAAAACGCCCTCTATGCTTCACCTTATATATGAAACCAGCCTCACTTTTCCCTGCTGTGAGCAGGGAATCAGTTCATGCTTTTCTGTTTCCTGTACAACACTTCATGTTAGCAGACTTAATTTTGCAACTCTGATGGGAGTGAGGATGTGAGGTTACACATCTTTTGATGTGTTTGTCTGTCAGCTTTTGCCTTCTGTTCATAACTTTATGTGTTTAAATGGTTGTTGATTGATTTTGCTTACTGATTTGGAGATTGTCTTTATCTGCTTATTTATTGGGAGTCCGAATACTAATATTTTATTGGTTGTATCAATTGCAAAATCTCCTGGTGAAAGGCTTCTCTTTTGACTTTGCTTAGAGATCAATTTAGCAGCACTTTCACTTACAGCACGTTGCTACCCACCTCAGAAACCCTTTCTTACCAGGGCATTAGTGTAGCTTTTTTTCCTTTTAAAATTCTTTCTTGCACTACTGAGGATTGATTCCAGAGCCTTTACATTGAGCTCCATCTTTAGTTCCCACCCTCCTTTCCTTTGAAGCTGAATCTTGCTGCCCAGTATCATACATAGTATGAGGTTGGAGTAGTCCTAGGAACTCTCATGCATTAGAATTTATGAATTTAACAAAATTACACATATTCTTGGGCACAGATATGGATATTGATGTGGTATATTATGACACACAGACTAGAGAAAATTGAAATTTTGTGTTAGTTATATGTCAAATTTGCTACCTAAGACCTCAAACTGAGGCCAGAAACACTTAATCTTTATATATAGTCAATTATTGTACAGAGATCAAATAATAACAAATGCTACTGAGGCTGTGGGGAAAAAGGAAACTCTCTACATTGGTGATTGGTTTATATTGCTGCATTAATGGTTATATAAACTAGTACAACTGCTATGGAAATCAGTATCAAGATTCCTCAAAAAAGTAAAACTAGAAATTCCATTCAAGCTAGCTATTCTCCTCCAAAGTATCTTCTCTAAAGAATTAAAGATATCATATTATATTGAAACATGCATGCCTATGTTCACAGCAACAAATTTTTTAATAGCCAAATCTTGGAAGTGGCGTATATCCACCAGCAGAAGAATGAGCAAAGAAAATGTGGCATTAATACAGGGGCACTACTCTGCCATAAAGACAACCCTGAGGCATTTGTAGGAAGACTGATACACCTTGAGACCATAATGTTAAGTGAAATAAAGCAGAAACATGAAGTTAACTATGGCATGTCTTCTCTTATATAAGAAACCCAGAAATAAACAAAGAGCAAAATAAAAGACAAATTGTAAGAAACAGGTGATAGATCTTTTACACAAGGGAACAAGGGATGAGGATAGACTAGAAAGGAGGAAAGGGAATAAAAGGATTAAAATGTGTTATATACATGTACTGATCTCCCATGATGGATGTGCTCAACTACTGAAAACATGTACCAATAAAAATAATAATTATAAAAGTTACTGTGCAAATCCTGTGAAATTTCAGGGAAAAGACTGGACAGCACAGACTGCCTGTTTGTAGAGGTATAGAACCCAGGTAATTATCTAAACGTGTAAATTTCAGGATAGAAAAAAAGACACTATTAGTTATACAGTTCAGCCACTGCTGCAAACCAGGTGTAGCCTAAACTAATTAGAATTTATGGCACTTGAAATCAGTGCTCAGTCTGAATACACAATAGTCTCTCCAGCCCTCGCTCAAGTCTCGCAGGAGGTGACGTCGGTGCAGCAAGGTCAGCTTCCTCACAGCAGCGTCTGCCTCGGTACTGTCTTCTGCCTGAAGTTGGTACAAATACTCTATTGCTGTCTACAAACTATGATTTTTAGGTAGGGGTCACTACATTTTAATTTTATATGGGCATGAACAAATGATGTAGGCAATATTACACAGAAAGAGCTTCAGGAAATGGAAGCAGATAAAAGGAACCAAATTGGGCAAAGCTTGGCTTTTAAAGTAGGGGTCAATGTGGTAGGAGATGGCAAACCTGTCACCCTTGTCACTGGTCACCTTCCACCGTGTGTTCTGCAATCATGTGCAATATGCATTTGCTTACTGAATATATAGAATTATGAAATAATGAAAGTGGTATCCATCAGCTAATCGCACAAAGCACCATTGTATACTAAGCAATAAGTTTTTCAGGTGGATTTTGTTCTTAATTTTTGAGGGAAGAGTAGTTTTGGAAGGATAAATAACAGGAAATAGCACCTCAATTAAAGCATGCTAGCCAGATAGCTGTAAATAATTCTGAAGGACTAGCTCACAAGATTGTGAAGATCAAGAAATTCCAAGATGAGCCTCATGTAAAATGGAAACTAGGGAATCTGGACCATGTAATTCCAGTGGGGCCTATGGGCTTGGGAGCCATTGGTACGTGGGCCAGAAGTAAACCAAAGCCAGAAGTCCCCATGTCTCAGGGTGCAGGAAGGCGGATGTCACAGCTGAGTGGAGAGTGAATTCACTCTTTCTGCCCTCTTGCTCTCTTCAGGCCCTCAGTGGATTGGACAAGGCCCCGTTCCTGAGAATGAGCACGGGGACTCAGTTTATCCAGAAACACCCTCAAGACATACGCAGAAAGGTACTTTACCAGCTGTCTGGACAGCACTCACCCCGTGAAGCCAACGCACACAACGAACCATCATGAACAATAAGCACACTGTGCTGTCAGTGAGCGCTGGAGAGAAGGATGGTGCCCAGGGTCTGCTGCTCCGGACTGTAGGTCTTGGCTTTGGAGAAAAGAGCAGAAGCAGAAAGGTCTCTCATACCCTTTCTTACGTAGCCTCTGAATCAAGTTATAACATCTTCCTCCCGGGTCCCTCGCTGTACACGGAGCAGGAAACACCCTCATCCTTAAGATGCAGACACAGGGAGCAGAACCCTCACAAATAGGACTTGTTAGAGGCCCCGAGGGGATTTCCACGGAGCTAGATGTCCGAGGCCCAGTCCTGCTCTGCCCACCCACCCAGTCCTTAGGGAACCAGACAGGCTTCCCTCTTGCTTCCTTCTGATGCAAAGTTGACATCAAATCTGTAGGTTTTTTTCTCTTGTTAATCTATTTTTTCTTTTTATAGGAACTCAGCTATGAGCCTTGCAATAGATGAACAAGAATATTACTTTTGCTCCTTACCAAATCCCCCTGCTGTCTCTGTAACCTTCCCTTCAGAGAGGGAATATCGTCTCTAAAGCTGAAATGTCAGCATGTTGAAGAGCAGTCCTTAGGAAAATCCTCTGTGTCATACCTCCCTGTAGCAACTTTTCCATTAAAGCAAATGGAACTAACAAAAGGTGGTTATTTTCTATTGTTCTAAAGTAGCAGTCAACATGTGAGCCCCTGTCCACAAGGTGGACTGTCCCTCTCCACGCAGAGCAGGGGCCACACTTGCAGACCTCATCCTGAGCCCCTTTGCATGAGGTCACCTTCTTTAACCTCATTACACATGTACCAAGACAAATAACTTGTAGGAAAAGTATGTTCCTTTGGATACTGAGTAAATCAAAACAAAATTGTACTTAGATGCTACTTGATAATGAACAGCTTGAAAACAACTCACCCTTGATGAGAGCGGTGTCCACAGGAGTGTGGCTTTGGACCTGTTGCCAGCAAGGTCCCCTCTGGCCACTCTGCTCATTGAGCCAGTCCCTGCAGAGTCACTCAGAAGGCAGACAAGTACCCCTGTGACTATGACCTCAAAGGACTATGCTTTCCTTAATGGGACACTAAGAGAAAGTCGAAAACTCTCACCAGAATGCTTGGTTGGTGTTCTGAATATCTCTAATAACAACCAGAGAAATCAAAAGTAGAGTCTACTACAGAAGGGGGCACACAGCATCTGAAGCCAAGGATACTTCAGACTGTTGTAGCACTTGACTCAGTGGGAAAGAATAAAAGAAGAGAGGGGATAAGGACCAGAGAAGGGGGAGGGGGAGAAGGAAGGAGAGAAGAGTAAGGAAAGAGGAGAAAATCTATGAAATGAGGCCAAATCTGAGGAGGAACAATCTAGCGGTACAATGAAGACAGAGATGTTTAGATGTAAAGGCTGAGATAACAGATGTAAATGGAATATTCTAAAGACACACAAGGTCAGGGTGGAGGAAGTGAAAGGAGCTTAAGGAAAAGTGGGGAGCAGGAGTGGAGAGGAGGAAGACGGCATTGTGGTCAGCAGGGCTGGGCCCTCAGAGCCCTTCTACAACCGAACAACCTGAGCTGAGCAGTCTCGGGTGGACACAGAGGGGGGATGGCTGGCTTTAGCCAAAAGCCAAAGTCGCTTTAGCCAAAGCGACAAGGGCGAGATGAAGGATTGACTTGGGGTGAAATCTTTCAGGGTTTTAGGAGAAAATCAGTTTTGGGACATCATTGTATAATACATTTTGCCCAGTTTCCATTTGTTTGCTTGAGTCAGGGTCTCACTATGTAATTCAGTCTGGCCTAGAACTTGCTTTATATTTCAGCTGGTTTCCAACTCGTGGTTCTCCTCCTGCTTCAGCTTCCCAAGTGCTGAATTGTAGGTGCTGCCCCAATGCTTGGCTAACCTTATTCCAATTCCTATATTTAGCCTTAAGACTTATGACAAGTCTGATGAGTTGACAAGGTTAGCCTCAGCTGGTGAACCTATTTCCAACTTTTGTGGAGAGTCTATGTTCCACTAAGTCTTCCTTCAATATTTTAAGTAAAGAATAGAAGTTAGGTATACAAGGTCAGTACATTTCAGTCATTCGGGTTAATCATTGTAATCCAGATACATAGACAGATAGATGGCACTTAATGTTTCATTTTCCAAGTCCAGTTAGTTCTTAATCCTAATTATACCTGACCCGATGTACAGTGAACAAAAAATTCATTTCCAAGTAGGTAAACAAGAACCATAGAGCTTTTGTTATTTGTTAGAGCAACCTTATTAAACAGCAAGCTTCTGCTCTCCATTCCAATTATTGTTCATAAGTTTTAAGGGTCTAGGTTAAGTAGAGTTGTCAGATTTCACTTTGTTGTATAATGAAGTCAGTAATATGAATTAATAACAACAGCTTGAGTTTGTGCTGTGTTTTGCAATTTGCTGGTGCATCCGTGTGTCCACTGGATTTGATCCTTCCAGGGAGGAGGCATGTTGGGCTGTTAATCTATGTACTGGGAATGAGAATTGCAGCCTGGCCATAGGGCTATTGTGAGGATGACACAAGTTAATAAATTCAAGGAGCTTAAAACTGCCAAGCACAAAGCAAATACTAAATAAATGTTAGCTGTTTTTGTTGATTCTATTGTTGTGATTACAAAGCCGTTAGTACCTTCAGAGTCATGTTGTAAAGAGAGGGAGAAAAGATATGGTGGCACAGATAGGCTGGAGGATGAAGGAACAGAAGGAGAAGTGACTGACATTAGGCTCAGGGTTGAGGGCTCTGAGCCTTTGCTATCTGGAAAGGCTATTCAGAGCCATGCCACGCCCCATAGGTAAAGTGTGTTGAAGTGATTTATTACACTAGTATTGATTGGCTTTGTGGACATCCATTCTCTCAGGCAGTAATGGGAGAACATTTCGATTAGAAGAAAGTGTGAAGACACAGGTATCGGGAAAGGAAACTGAAGGATTAAGAATCACTGGCTGTCTATGCTGGCGTGTTTGTAATTAATCTGTCCAGGTCTGAGCTACCTTCTCTACCCTGTGGAGTTAAGTGAGAATTTCTCTGTTTATCTTGCAATGACCCTAAGGAAGTCAGAAAGGCTGTGACAACCTTCCCCTCAGCTGAACTCAATGGCCAACAATCCCAACAGCCTACACACTGGAGCGGTTTTGATCATTATTTGCTTGGTTCTCATATTTATTCATTATTATTTTGGTTAAGCCCACATTACACCTCTCCTGGGCAACTGGATAACTTCCTCCTTCCTCCCTCCATCTGCCATAGTAACTACTGTGCATACATCTGGTCAAGGGAATTCCCTAGTCCGTGAATAATCATATCAAACTGTACCATGGACTTGACAACTTAGTGTAATAACGAGATCAGATTTATCCAACTCCTCTTCATCTGTGGGCCCTATTAACTTGCCATGGCTGTTCCATCATCACTTCCTGTTCGACCCCAGAAAAATCGTTTCTCCTTTCCCAGCAGTGCTTTCCTGATTTAGCAACATTGGCCAGCATGGAGGGATTTCCAGAGATTTTTCTCACAGGTCAGGGAAGTGAGGCCATTAGCATCACAGGCCCTAGGGATACTGCTGAACGTCCCACGATGGAAAAATATCTCCCTACTTAAAACAATGATCTGTTCTCAAAAGTCAGCAGCACCAGTAGGAAGAGGCTCTGCATTGTGAGGGTAATAGACCTGCAGACCCATTGAACACACCAGGCAAAGGTGGGTGAGTGCTCCATCAGTGCCTGGCATTTACTGCATCCAGTAAATGTCAGTTTTTGTTATATGTTCCATCTTATTTCCTGCTTTTTGTGATTATTTGATTTATTTAACAAAATACTTTCTGATTATTATATGTCAAACACTTCATAAATATTAACTTATTCAATCTTCAAACAAACCCAATTTAAAGATGAGAAAACTGAAGCAGAAGAGGCTGAGTCACTTGAGTAACATCAGAGTGACCACTGTAGATGCTGAAGTCGAGCAGTGGTGGTCTGAATCCGGAACCTGTGTTTTTGCTCATGAGCTGTCCTGTTTTCCCGCCTGTTGCCCATCTCCCAACACTTTAATCTTCAACGTAGTGCAAGGATCTCCTTTCTCCTAAGCAGGAAATGGTGGATATTTTAAAGACAAGGGGGTGTGGCTCTACCCCAGTTCCCTGTAACTGACACTTGCTCAACACACACCCACACATGACCAAACCAACTACTCCATCAACCTGCAGTCTGAACTCTCTGTGCAAGACAAAAGTTCTCCTCTCACCTACAAGCATGATGACCACCTCAGCTGCTTCTTTAGTTCATTCATTCATGAACAATGATCTATCTAATTTCAACTCTGGATGATGGGTTGTTTCAGACATTAGATGTACAAAATAATAAAACCGACACTGACATCATGCATCTTTATAGCTGGAAGAGTAGCACAAGAAGAACTGATCTGAAATACTTATAATTTTACTATAGTGGTTAGTTAAATCTTTTAAAAATAATTATGTAAGGGAATTAAAAGTATAGAAGCTGATACGAAATAGCAGGGATCCTACTTAATATAAAAGGAGTAGAAAAACCCTTTGAGCAGACTGTGTCTTGAATATGAGGAGTCTTTTAATCATTTCACAAAACCTCTGAGCCAGAAGTGCTAAGATAACAATGGTGTATGTCCCATAAGATTGCTTAAGCTACTAAAATCTTGCATGGAGGTATTTAACAATTGCATTATGATACATTTTAAATATTCAACAAATGGTGTCTATTAATGTTGTTATATTAACTATACACTGAGGACAATTTTGATTATATTTAAATAATAATACAAATATCAAATGGCCTCAAGGTTGAATGAAGTCAGATGATACTGCTGTTAAAAATGCATAATTAATGAGAAATTAATTAGATAAAATAATTCAACACAGTGAGAAAAGTATATAAAAATCCAAAGCCATATCATTGCCTATCAGCTTACTAGTATGTGTGATCGTATTAGCCTGAAAATAAGCCCTCATTCTTAGGGTGCCTCCGATAGGAGCACCCAGCATGGGATGGGAGCTTTTGGTCTCCACTGAGTCTCAATGGAAGCAGGTTTTGTCAGATACCACACTACGAAGTTGAATCAAAGTTACTGGTGAGCTAGAGTCTCGTATCTTTAAAGAACACGATTTCCTATCACCTTCAAGCTCTACTGGCAGCAAGATGGAGAAGAGACACTCATTTGGATTGCAGGACCCAGGGCAGCAACTATTTGGTTACTTGCTGTGTGAGGTTCCGGAGGCTCGAGCTTCAGTCTTCCTGTAAGTTAGAGGAAGACAGTGGTTCCCACTGTAGGCTGCTTTGGGGGCCTGCGTAACACAGTGCACACAAGGTCCAGTCCTACAGGACTGGTGATGGACTGTTAAACAGAGCAACTATGGTCCCTCCCTTGGAGGATTTAATCTACAAGGGAAAGCACATACAAAGCAATATGATTATCAGTGGGCCAAATATTATAAAAGTGATGTAAAATGATAAAATAGTAATGGATAGTGTCACGAAGGGTGCCAAGGGCTATTATTTTTTTTTTTTATAGCAGTGACTGTTTTTGAAACAGACATGACAAGCGCAAAATTTCAGCTTCCTTAAATTGCCTAGTATGGGCTTTAATGTAACAAAAATGTCACACTTATAGAATGGACTTAATAAAGGTGATTGATTATTGCAATTTCATAGTGTAAGCAAGTGAGGCACTCTGGTGAAGGCGATATGAGGAGAAAAAGATAAGTATGACAGTGTTTCTCCACACACCAGTAAGCCTAGAGTCTACTAGAGGAAGAAAAGAGAGCAGTCCTTCTCTACCTCCTCCGAAATCCACTAGAGCAAGGAAAGAAGGCAGCCCCTCCACCTGGAAAGATCACCCACTTACACAATCTCTCCAGAGAGATCAAAGACAAAGAGAGGCAAAGGAGAGAGAATACCTGGCTTGCCACTTTATCCACCGCTCAGCTCCATCCGCCACACAGGTGATTAATGTTTCAGCCCACTTCCTTCCGATGGCCACAGGAACACAGAAGAAGGCTGTGGTGAACAGAAAGGGAGGCCCCTACGTGAGCTTTGCCTCTCCAGAGGTTGATCGGGGAGGACACCCCTGCTGATCCTCCTACTTTGGGATTCCGGATTTCAGAAGCTCATACCCAGGACAGTAATTTACAAAGAATGTCAACTGACTTGATTAATTTAAATAGAACTACATGGTAAAAACAGCAGTGACAATAGTAACTTCAAGGCTATAAGTTGAGCAGATTGGGCAAACCAAACTCTCAAACTCAAAACTCAAGAACCATGAAGTTATGCTTCTCCAGACAGAAGCTACCAACTGATCTGAGAATGAGCTTTACCAATCATGGACCTGACAGTTCACCCTACCTAGGGATTTCTGCTTAACCAGTAGGGTATTTTCTTTCACTTATCTTCTAGTTCTCCATTCATGAGCTTATTTGGGCTTGCTGTTACCTGACTCATGAATGTCTGTTTGCTAATAACAAAACAAAACAAAAAAACCTAAGTGTATCTGTTATCAAAGGGAATTTGTAAGTGTAATTGCCAAGTGAGATTTATGGTTTTTTTTTTGTTTGTTCTACTTTGAGTTACTTTTGTGCTCTTTTCCCCATTTCTACTCATTTCAAGAGTAAAAGTTGTGAACTGCTCAAATCAAAAGCAGGGTTTCTGGTCAATTTGAATAAAATAAAAGATATTGTTTGTCACTTCAGATAATACATGCAGAGAGTACAAGAAACCATGACTCTCCACTGTCTTTTTCTTATGCACAGTAGGAACTTAAAAATCCCTGCTGACTACTTCTTATTTCATGAGCTTGTTCATCCTGGGGTGTGTTTCCTCATTCTCTGGCAGTCCATGTGTTATCCTTGCACTGCAATTGCAGGAGCCAAAGAGAAAAAGCAGCTAGGGATGGAACTTTTTCTTCCTTAAAAGCCCATAGTTTTCACACATGTAAATTGCATTTCTTTCCAGCAGATTTCCTGGTTTCTGCCACTCAAATGACATCCTTGCTTCTTTTGAATATACAAGTTCCATGTGCTGCTGTGAGCGCCAGGCACCTGGGACACAAAATGCAAAAAGGAAAAGAAAAACACTGGCACAGAGGCCCCTGGAAAGGAAAACACCGCATGCAGATGACGGTGCTTCACTACCCCTCTGTTCTTACCCTTCTGGTGGGAAGCTATGTAAAAAGGCTGATCCATTATCTTTAGCACTTTAATAAAATATGGAATTAGGCAGATACGTGAAGCAGGAGTCCAGAGATTCTTTTGAATAATGATTCCATTAAAATATTAAGTGCCTCTTATTATTTGAGGCGGAAGGAGTTTGGGAGCGGTGGAGCGGCTTCCTCGATTTCACAGGGTCCGAGGGAGAGAAGTCAGCTCTTCTGACACCAGCTGCGCGTCTTGTCTTTGTGAATGTGCCGAGTACAGTGACTGAGTCTACCAGCTGCCTCAGGGTATGAGAAAAGCCACAGAATGTGTATTAGTGTGATCATAACAACAGTTTTTTAACCTAAGAAAAGTTCCAAGACTCAGGAAATTGCCTGTGAATCTGAACAACGTATCTGAGCCTAAAATGCACAAACCCCTTAATGAGCACGAGGCCAGGGGAATGGGCTGAGTGGCACCTGTCTGCAGGACAGAGGACAGGGCCTCCTGAGCTTGACATTTTCCCTGCAGTTGCTGAATATTTCTCGGGAGCTGTTTTGCCATTTGACACAGCCTATGAGATGTGTTAAGAAATCAGATTTTTATCCACATAGCTACTCTAATAGTGTAATAACTTGAAGAAAAGGAAGATTCTTTTTGTCCACTTCTAGCTGTTTCTTTGTAGGAGGATTTTCCTCACTACACACACACATGACCTTTCCTAAAACACCCGCATGTGGGAGGGTACTTTATCTGTGGCAGTGCAGTGCTGTGGTTGAGCACTGGGCTCCGTGGACCTCGGCTTGAGCTCTACCCTCAGTGGCACAAACACATACACTCTGTTTTGTGGATGGTATTTACTTGGCGCTCGAGTTCTATTCTCATCTCCTTCTGAGATGTGCCCGTCACTACGTAGGCTGGAAGGCTGAAAACCATGTTTCATGGATTTCCCAGGATTCTAGAGCCAAATTGCAATTATACACACTCACTACAGTCTTGAAAGACAGAAGGGAGAAGACGTAAAGCATATTCTTACTGTACTTGCCATTCCCCACCAGCTAAAATATACAAGGGAGGGCCGGAGATTTAGCCCAGTGGTTCCGGTGCCTGCCTAGCAAGTGCAAGGTCCCTGGTTCCATTCCTAGTAACCATATACAACAGTACCAGGTATGGTGACTCATGCCCACCAGCAACCAATAACACATACCACAGTGGCGGGCGTGGTGGCTCATATCTGTAATCCCAGTTTTTGGGAGGCAGAGGCTGGAGGATTGCTGAGTTCAAGGCTTGTCTGGGCTACATAGTGAGCCCCTGTCTCAAACACACACACACACACACACACACACACACACACACACACACACACACCAAAAAACAAGGGAAACAAAGGCTTTCACAAAACTAATATCTAGATTTATAAACATGAAGGGTGAGTTATGACAGCATCCAGGGCTCCCCAGCCGCATCTTCTGGCTCAGGGTCACGCAGTTACAGTGGTGGCTCTGTACTCTCACATTCAGGGTCTCAGTCAGGACCTCTGCACGCAGACTTTTCCTTGCGAGATTGCTCTCACCTGTTACTTTCCACAGGTGTTGTTTTTACAGGCCCCGCCTAAAGTTAGGCCTCCACTCGCATCACCTTAGGTATCTAAATCCACGTTCAGTGCATTTCTGCTTCAGTTGCTTCGAGGGGTTTTGGTTTCTTGGATGAAAACCCAACAGATCATTAAATCTTAGATTCCCCAATTGGAAATTAGAGCAAATTGTGTGTTAATGTGGAGAATTAAGTCAGACTGCTTATACAAAATGCTTGATTCAATGCCCAGTACAGTAAGCACCCAATATATATTAGGTATTATTATTTTTAAATATCACCTTAATGCAATTTTCTCCACCAAAGTATTTACTCTAACATTTGGACACTTGTTCACCACTGGTAGTAATGCTAAATTTAATTTGGCAAAAAGATAACTCCATAGGCAAATGCTTAAATAACAAAAGGCAACTTCACTCAATGGGTAAATAATTGAAATCTAACATAGGAGTGTGGTTTGTAACAAACAGCTAAATATAAGCAAATCACAGGAGCCAAGTCTAAGTCAGTCACAGGTGACCAAACACAGATCAGGCCATATTTAAAGGAGGCAAATGCCCACCTATGACCAGTCAGGTGGGTTCTGCACCTGAGTTCCATTTTCTGTCTGTGAATGTTGCCTAATCACATAGTGCAATAGAACTTCTGGAAACTCTCCTGGCCCTAAAGGCAGCCCTCTTCAGCAATACTACTTTGCTCACTCTCACTTTGCTAACTTTAATTTCTCTTGGGTTTTAAATTTAATAATGGGGACTTTTATTGAAAGAAGAGAAAACACTTCTAAGAGCTCCTGATTATATTCCTAACAAGACCATAACACAAGCATTTTCATCCAGAGAAATATGAGTTGTACGGATTTGTGAAGAGGGACCCTTCAAGAAGGATGAAAAACATCTCAAGCAGCCAAGAAAATACTGGAAAGATGATACCAGGACAAGAGAACAATTGAAAACAATGGGATGGAAGGATCTTTTGGTTTAGCGTTCATCATCATGAAACAATGAACTGTGGAAACCTAGTGAGAAAGAGCTGATGCCGTTAGTGAAACCTAGAATGTAAACTTTTGACACTTCCCTAGCGGAACGTCTCAAGGTAAGGCATTTCTTCCACCTCCAGGACCTGAAATCCCTGCTGCCTGGTTCAGTGCCTTGTCCTGGACTCATTTTATTGGTATTTAATCACTGACTTGAGGAAATACACTCAAGGGATTAATTTTCAAAGTCATCAGAAATAAGGATCATGAGAGTATTTATAGCACACATCTTAATCATTTTCACCGTCTTCTGGATGTTCCATAAATGAGCCAATGGCTCGTCCACCTTTGTCAGGCCCTGTTCAATTCTGCCCAGAAGTTTAAGGAGTGCACTCTTATGCAAATTGGAGGTCACAGTGGAAGAGATAAAATTAGAGGAGGCTTTAATGGAAGCTATTGATCTGGTCATTACTTAGCCTTCAGTTTTTAGACATCATTAGCAGAAAGAACTGAAAATTCTCATTAGTATGGGGTAGGTGTGTTGATGTGAGAAATGTTTGAACGTAAGTCAGATATCAGGACTTTTTAGACACATATGAAGTACCTCCCACACTCCTGAAAGAGTAGAAGAAATGTTGTCCTAAAAGCAAGTCTCTTACCTCCTGCTTCCCAACAGAGTTGTAATCACAAACTGAGATCCAGACACAGGTTTGCGATGGTATCATCTCTGCCAGGAAACCAAACACCCTTTGAAACCTTAGAAATTATAAAACTAATGCATAGAATTTATGGATCAATGAGAAGTAAAGCCAGGACTTTCTGACACCCTCCTCCTTTGAGTTTTCTACCATTTGTACCTTCTCCCATCATACTTTATTACTTCTAATTTATATAATTTATGCCCTGAAGTGATTTCATTTTTTGAGTTATCTGATGAGGCTGAGGGCACATTCTAAATTAATCATTTCACTCCCAGCATTGCACTGTTGTGTCCTAGGTAAGTCTAGTGTCAAAGACACTCACAAATCTTCATAGGAATGTCATTTTCAACATTTTTATATTTTTCCATACATGGAATAGACGTAGTTTTAGAGAAGCTCATAAATCTTCATATAATTGTGACAGTACTCATGGAAACCAGTTTTCAGAAAATATAATGTGCAAAATTCTGTTGATCGAAAACAAGTATGCTTTAAAGGAAACAAGGGAATGCTACATACTGAGACAAATATGAGTGATTACAGTCTGGAAATGTGGGCTCAAATTACCTGGAATGATGTGCTCCCCCCCCATGGAAAGGTAAGATGATCTCACACAGCCACAGCGCAAAGGATGACATTAGTCAGTACACTGGACCAAGGCGCTGAGAATGACCTTAGGGAGGCAGCCGATAGCAAATGGAAAAGTATCTTCTACAGGTACAAGATGTCATTCTAGTGTTCATGGCTTTGGGGCTGGTGCAGGCTAGAGATTTGCCCAAGTTAGTGATGCGGTCAGGGATGTTTGCCCAATAGTCAAGGGATTGTGAAGTCGGGTGCAGAGGTTGAAAGTAAATATCTCTTGAAGGGCATCAGAGAGTCCAGAGCAGTTTGGGCCCTCACCACTCAGCCTTCTGTGTCTCCTTCAGTCATGAGCTCCACTCAGGCAGCGTCAGGAGTCTGGAGGACCTTCGACACAGGTGTTGCTCCTCAGAGAGCTTCAGCTTCTCGTCCAACGAAATTGCCTCAGCTTGACTCTCTTCATGGAATATGTTTGCGGTTCTGAGAAGAAAAACTGCTCACCTGAAACAAAGAGAAAACCCTGAGGAAGGGGAGTGGGGAGTATTTGTTTAATATAATCAAGAATGCTCTTGCTTTGGGGGAGTTGTTTTAGAGTTTCAAGGTGGTGGAGGATGCACAGTTTGCATCTAGAGAAGTCACCCTAAAATGATTAGGAAAAACCCTCAACTTGTGGCCCTCCTCTTGATCTTGTCAACTATTCTGTAATAGACATCTATCCAGCTCATTTCACCTCTCGGGGCTTCAGTCTTCTTTATCCTTAGAATAAAAAAGGATGGTTCTGTGGTTTTCAAGCAGGGTTCTTCCCAGTTCCAGGCCTCCTCTTGCGGGTCTGTAAGGACAAGGACAGGGAGCCAAGTGAGCTTCAAGGAAAGTAGAGCTGTGGTATTTTTTATAAATTCACTTATCATGTTTCTTTAAAAAATAAAAATAGCAGTTGAAGTTTTAGAGAAAGGAAGCACTGGTCATTTGAGGATATTTCCTGCTCTGCAATGAGTGTAGAACAGCTGAATGTCAGATCTTTCTTCTGGTGGTTGGATAGAAACATGTCAGAGAAAATGCTTTGGAAGTGGAGATAAAGGAAACTGGCCAGTGGAAACCATAGAAAATACATACTTTTTCCTATGGTAAACCATTTTATTGAGCCTTATACTGTGCCTGTGGTTTGTCAAGCTCATCCTGTCTGACTGTAAATTCTGACAGAATCACCAGGCAGCAGCTATGGGTCAGGCCCTCATTACACAGTTACACTTAGGGAGCAGGTATTGCTGACATCCTCAAATTAGAGGCTTTAGTTGAGTTTATCCAGTTACCCACCAAAGTCTTCCTGTGTTCCAAAATCCAGTCTAGGATGTCACATTAGAGGCCTTTTGGTCTCCTTTTATTTGTGATGGTTCCTTACCTGTTCACAATTTTGATATTTTTGGAAAGCCCTGGTAAGGTGTTTTATGTTTTGCTCCACAGTTTTGGTTTGTCTGATGCTTTTCTCATGATTAGGTTTACGTTATAATCTTGGAAGAAGAATGTCACCTAAGTGAAGCTATTCCAACAGATCACGTCAACGGCTCCTGCTGCTACCCGACCTACCCATGGAGATGGCAGCCTTCAGTGAGTTATTCCTAGTTTCCCTAATGTGTTCATTACGAGCAACCAAGTCACTTTTCAGATGGAGGAGTGTTTGCATTTAGTATTTGGAATTCTTCTCTAAGGAAGAATTGTTTCCTCACCCCATGTACAACAAACGGATTATGCAAATTATGAGAAGAGTTATGTAGGAATATAAAGGTTGATATGGAAATAGGAGCAGTAGACCTCTGATCAGACAACTCTATACAGAAGACATCAGCTTTCAAGTCTCCTAGAACAAAAGCTCCTAAGGTTATGGGAGAAACACAAGAGTGAGACAGGAGAGAAACAGACCTTTATTTATTTTCTTTCCTGCCTGTCCTGCTTTCAGCAAAGATTAGTTGCAGATAACCAGGATTAGTGGTACATCAGGAAAAAAAGAGAAATCCCCCCAAAAAATTAAAATGCAGCATTCTGTCTTGGATATGAGTAGAATCCACATGCTGCAATAATGGCTATTTTTGAGTCATAGAACATCTTGAAGAATTCTTGTAGCAATAGCTAGCATGAGCAAAAGAAAAGGATCACAAGTTAATTTTGCCATCTGGGATATTACTAGAAAGATTAAATCCCTTGACATCCTTTTTGTATTAAACCCAGTTGAGGTACAAAAGATAGGAATTAGACTGTGCATAATCACATACAACAAGCATCCTGGACTGACGTAGTCAAGGAGCATAAAGGAAGGAGGAAGCAATCAAGGCAAGAGATGGGGGCACATGATGGACTTGGGCCTAGAGACCAGGGTAAAGGAAGGCTCTCAAAGGGGCCATGTCCAAGTTTATGCACAAGTTTATGACTGTGATTCACTGGTAGATGGACAATGTGAGTGTGCTAAATCACTGAACCTGTGTGTGCTTGCGAGGATTCTCTAGGAGGAAGCACAAAATGTTGGAAACCCAATGAAATAAAATATGTCAGAAAGTTGATATTTAAAAGCCATTTTTTAAGAAATAAGACTACTGTATTGTGAGATCAGAGGGAGAGTAGATGGATTAGGTAACTGATACTCTACCTGCTGCAGAAAAAATAGACAAAATAAGTAGATGAAAGAGCTTTCTAAGCTTTGCTGCCTTTATTTTGTGTGCCTTAACTTTCTTTTCACAGCTCTCAATCCTGTGCCCTGTTTCAGAGCTTTTTTTCCTTCTCATCTTGTGAACCTCAGGACACTAAGGAAATTTGATGTTCAGACATTTTATTTTTAGGATATCACATTATGTAATATCTTAGGCTGGTGTCATTCATTCCAAAAACTGCTGTTTAGAACAAGAACAGAGAAAAATGTACCCAGTAGATATCAACCTTTTACATCCAAACTGTCTTTAAAGCACCTTATAAAAACTCAGCAATCCCTCTGAAAGCATTTTCTTCTTTTATCTAATAACAGACACATATGTGACTCTAGGTTCATTGTGACTCTAGGTTCATTTTCAAAGTCCAATGCCTGCATCTCTATTTCTGGCAGTATTTCTCAATTAATTAAAATTCCTGAGAGCACAGTTAGGTACAGTATTGAAAGAGAGAACTTTTATTTATTTGATCTCCCTGCTGTGTAAAGAATGTTACAACTCCTGAATATGACATCTTCTGAAACTCGTCCTCCTGTTTGCCCATCAAGGATACCCATGAAAACAAAGAAGTAGAGAAGACAAAGGAGAAAAGTTACAAAGATAAAGAATAAAGAAAGCTGTTGTGTATGTGCTGTCTCAAATATCAATATATCTCTGCCACATTTCTGAAGTTGTGTCTGCTAACCAGAGTGCCCTTCTTGTCTAAAAAGAAGAAATTTAGTAGGTTGTCACCAACAATGAGATCAATGTCGACTTGAAAATTTTGCATGGAAAACAGCATGAGCTTCTGACCAGCAATTATCATAAAGTCAACACATCTGGTACCTTGATGCTGAATGAGTACCTTGTTTTAGTAGGAGATTTATTCAAAATGGTTCTCCTCAGCCCTGTCCATCATTTGGCCTGGTGTATCTTTCTAGTATAGCAGTCTGATGGCACAACAGGACTCTGCAGCAGTACAGGGGCAGCAGTCCTAGAATGCTGCAGAGATGTCCATGGATAAGCCTGCCTAGTCATTAGCTTTATTGCTAACAAAGAAGAAAATCATGCATATAATTACAAGGATTGCAGAGCCAGCAAAGAGAGCTGGCACTGGGGGATTATTTCCCTGCCACTGTTCCTCCTCAGGATCTGCAGCACATCTTTAGACAAGCACGGGGCTGGGAACACAATCAACCAGGGCTCTCTCTTCACCGTGGATTATTTTTCCACGCAGAGCAAGCCTCTCTCTAGCCCTTGTCAACCTAATTATACTTATATGTTAATGAACCCAATTAGTTTGTGACTTTAGGACTGTTATTACTATTTACATTTCAATAAAATATTGCTAGCAAAACTGTAATATCAATGAGAATATGAGGTGAGGAGTGAGAAGAGAAATTTCAAAGTCATGAGACTAATAATGTGTATGTGTTGTGTGTGCATGTGTGTGTGCACCCCATGTGTAATGGAACAAGATTCATATCTTAGCTATTTTTGCCAGACTAGTGAATTCTACCTGGGTCTTTCATTCATTATCATGACTGCAGTAGAAGACCTACAAAAATTTTGAGTTTCAGTTAGAGTTATATACCTTAAAGTGTCATGATCAAATATAAATAAATGATGGACAAATCAATTACTTAGACTTGCTTTTGAAATTTTTATCTTTAATGTTGTAAGATCACTTTGTATATCAACTTCTTAGTTATTTTTTACATCTATGAACTTAAATATGATAATATTTATAATTTGTTAGCAGGGTTTCTGATCCAAAGCCTACACTCTCCCTTCTTCATTCCATTCCTTTTCTTTTCTCCTGTTGTAGTTGGATTTGCACATTAGAATCCAAAGAATCCTTACTTCTCACAGTTTTTAGACTTACATTTCTCCCTCTAATGCATATGGTATAGTAACTGTTTTACTTTCCCCAAAACTATTAGTATTCAAATCAAAGGAGACCTTACATACAAAAATATTTAACTTATTATTCATCAGCTGAGATTTTTTTCAAAGTTCTACAGAATTTCCATGAAGTGTTTCTGCTTTAAGCTTTGGGAATTTCTTTCCTCTAAGACATCAGCCTTTATCTTCATCTTTGATATTGTGTGGCAGATCATAATATTGATTGGTCATAAAAATCCTTTTCAGTGTGTCAATCCTGCAAGATTTATAAGCAAGGAAGAAACAGCCCTCACATGCTTTGTCAGTCTGGCACGTTGGTGTGATGAAATATTACCATGCAGAATGAAGATAAATCATTGTTCCAAGTGGCCACGTGGTTGGAGGCTTCATGATGACCCTGCTCGGCTCCCAGAGGCAGCTGCAGGAAATAATAGAGAATGGTGATGGTCATGATTTTAGTTCATTATTGCCAGAAGCCTGATATACATAAAAGGTGGTCAGAGCATTCTGTTTAATACCATATTTATCTTCACAACATGAAGCATGAAAATGTTGCTCTAGCACCAAAAAACAGAGGTGATAAATGAGTGCTCCCTTCAGTGCCATTTAAATAACTATATTCAACTGCAAAGTTTTCATTGAAATATAAATTCCTCAAAGGGGACAATGGAGAATACTGTGCTTTCTATAATCTTGCAGGGTTGGCACAGTGCTTTGCCTCAGCTTGGCTGACAATCAGGTACACATAGAGGATTTGATGAATTAGTGAATTGATTAAGATCTATAGTGCTGGATTTAGATATTTATGATTGTTTTGCTAAACTTAAACTAGCACACAGCTTGGGAAAGGACCACACTGAAGTCATTTTAACTCATCTTCTGCCCACATGGTGTTTCTTGAGCAGAAACGCTGATAGAAAGGGGTGCCAGGTCTCTATGGGGTGAAGGTGCTGTCCATTACCGTATTCTCTTCAGAGTTTGAAGCATTTGCAATGGGAGAAGAAAAGAACTATAACTGGGTGATGTCTTCAAAGACTAAATCTTCAAGAAGAAGAACTAATGGATTAAACAAGGTAGGAAGGAATATAGATAGAAACAGAGGAAAGATAAGAAAATTAGTTGGTTGTTCTAAGCAAAGGCTGATTAACATGGTAGATGTAAGGTCACTCTGGAATAAGTGGGGAATGCAAAGGAATGAGGGTAACTCACAAAGCCAAGGAAGCACATGGAGAGTGACTCATGCAGCGTGTTGCTTTTTTAAATGTTGGAGCATGAAGAAAAACTTAGAGTTAAGTTGTTGGTTTCAGCTAAAAGAACTTAAACAGCATGTAGGCACTTGGTGGAGGCTCAGTGAGGTGTTTAGATGTAATTATGCAAGGAATATGGTAGTTTTCCTTGGGCAAAGGAACACAGGAAAGTGTTTCCAAAGCTGCGTCAGTAAATTCAGACCACTCCGTGTTTGTGTCTTGGAGACCAGCAAATCATTTTTGGTCTTCAGTTAAAAATGATGTTGGAGGGCCGGAGGGTTAGCTCAGGGGTTCTGGAGCCTGCCTTGCAAGCACAAGGTCCTGAGTTCGATTCCCAGTAACCACATACAATGCTGGGCGTGGAGACTCATGCCCACCAACAATCAACACCGCATACCACAGTGCTGGACGTGGTGGCTCATGCCTGTCATCCCAGCACTCAGGAGGCAAAGACCGGAGGATTGCTGAGTTCGCGGCAGCTTGCCAGGACACCATAGTGAGCTCAGGGCCAGCTTGAACTACAAAGCAAGACCCTGTCTCAAAAAGCAAAAAAAAAAAATGATGTTGGAAATTCTCACTCAAAGAGGAAATATAAAATTTAGCAAGAATTCCATCTGACTGCTTAAAAATTCCAAGGGACTATTGGGAAGCAGGTGTCTCTTACATGTGCTCCTGTCTATTATCTTCTCTTCATATAAGGATGAATTTTGACAGTAGATCTGCTCCCAAGATATGCTTCTCACAGGTGTGAAAATAAGAGTTTTAAAAAGTGAAAAAAATGGCCAAATTTGTTGATTTAAAAGTATACTCTCCCTAACTTTTAAAAAAGAAAATCCAGATTTGTGTTTTAAATGTGGGAAAGGTCAGAGAGGTCAGAGACTTCTTCAGCAGAACTGAGTTATTCAGAGAATAATTCAGGTTGGAACATCCTACTTGTTATGCATTCTAAGTATTTTGTCTTATTTCAAGACAGGAAATTAGAATTATCAGAAGTCTCTCTGTTATTTTATTATAAAAAACCCTGAAAGATAACAACAATAATAATTCAATAATTAACTGTAGTGAGCTGAGTGATTTAAACCCAGTAATTCTTATGAAAAGTAATTAAATCTCTCCAGTGAGCTTCAGTGATCACAGTGAACACCTACAGCAGCAATAACCCTGTCTTATTTAGATGAGAGATACACCTGGGGTTTGTGTAGAAATATCAAAAGAATTGAAATTGGCCGACCATCAAACATATTCTAATATACATTGATTACAAGTTCTATTCCTAATATCCTCACTGGGTGTTTCTGATAGAACTCTAAATGGTCTGTAACATTATTATTTTAATAGTTCATGTATGAATTAATATTTCTGACTGGCAAGAAAATCTTATAATTGGGGACACTGGTCACTTGACTAAAATTAATGTTAGGAGTTAATATTGATTTTGACTCAAGCCTAACAACTGTATTTATTGCCCATAATGAAATTCAGAGTAGTGCATTTGACTGGCCCTGGTATATAATTCTGGCCAAATTCAGAAATGGAATCATTTTTGTTTTCTGGTTCCGGTGGTTAAACTCAGGACCTTGCCTTTGGGAAGCACGCTCAGTGCCCCTGAGCTATGTCTCAACCCTTAGAATCAATTATTTTGTAAATAAAACCTGCACTTTTAGTAAATGATTTAAACATTTTCAACTACCTTGAAAACATCAATGTCAGGCCCGGAGATTTAGCTCAGTGGTTCAGGAGCCTGCCTCGCAAGTGCAAGGTCCTGAGTTCGATCCCAGTAACCACATATAATGCTGGGCGTGGTGACTCACTCCCACCAGCCATCAATACCACATACCACAGTGCTGGGCATGGTGGCTCACTCCTGTAATCCCAGCACTCGGGAGGCAGAGGCAGGAGGATTGCTGAGTTCGAGGCTTGCCTGGGTTACATAGTGAGCTCAGGGCCACCCTGAACTACAAATCGAGACCCTGTCTCAAAACAAAAAAAAAGTCATAAATCATACAACCTTTTAAAAAAACAAAAGAAACTGAAGAAATTTTAAAATCATGGTGCAGTAAGACTGTATCATCCTTGAACTTTTATTTCTAGTGTAATACTATAAAACCAGTACCATAAAACATGTAATTTTGTTTAAATTATTAGTTTACTCATGTGAAACAGGGATGCCAAAATACCTTTTTGCCAAAAGACTTGATTCTATAGATGAGCTTTCAGAGCAAAATTTCAAACTGGAAATTTTCTCTATCTAAAGATCACTGTCTCCTGGATATTTAAGGCCCATGGTCTTTCTTTAATTGTCAGTTCTATGAGACAGGTGGGTGCCAGGACTATGGTCGTGACCCATCACCTCCAAGAACATTCCTGATGTGCTTTTGAAAGATTCACCATCAACGCAGAATGCTATGCAGAGAAACTGTCCATTCCCCTGTCCACGCCAGCTCACTGAGACCCAAGCGCAAAGACGGCTTTTACTGAGCCATCTCCTCGTGACACTAGCAGATGACCCTGACACTCATGTGAGAGACAGCCTTGTGAAATTCAGCTGAGTGCCACACAGCTGGGAGCACTATCCTATGCCATCATCAGGCTGAGATCAAGGAGAGGACAGTGAATAAAGGGAAGACAGCCCACACTCTTGAGTGTGGACACGTGTGCAGGAAACTGCAATGCAGAAGGATAAAGCATATGGTAGGAGGCCACAGGGCGTGCTGCGAGTTGGAGGAGGAGCTCAGGTTGGAGGCTTCCAAAGGCCTCTCAGAGAACCCAGCACCCGCTGAAGATCTGCTGGTGAACAGGAGTTGGTCAAGGAAGTGACACGAATGGGCTTTAACTCATTTTGATCTTAACAGTATTGCAGTTCTAAGACATTTCCTAAGATCCTACTCTTTATGTTAGAATGCTAATAACTGAGGCAGCCATAGGAGCCAATTTATATCTGATTTTAATCTGACTGGCTTTCTCTTTTTCCTGTTTCCCCCCATTTCTGCATGTAGTTAAAGTATATATTAGTTTCTGAGAGTCCAGATCAAGTTAGGTCATTATGAGATACATTTTGCCTAATTTCCTGCACCTACTCTGACTCTACTCATGTTTTTCTATCAGTTGAAGATATCTACAAAAGAGTCAGAAAAAAATTATCCAGAAGTAACCTCAAAACAATCTCCATATTAGTATATATATCAAAAGTTTAGAGAGAAAAATATATTTTAACTATTCTATATTTTATGACATATGAGTATTCCATAAATATTTTCCTCTCTTATTTTCTGAAAACTGTAACATTTTATCTAATATTTCTCCTAGATATCCGTGTCCCTCCCAAGTTGAGTGTTCGTACTTTCTTTAAGAAATATTTCATTGAATCGAAAGGGAAGCAGTACTCCCCAAATCATTCCTTGAAGCAACCATCACCTTGATTCCAAAGGCAGGGAAAGATCCCACCAAAAAAGAAAACTACAGGCCAATCTCTCCAATGAACATTGACGCAAAAATCCTCAATAAGATACTTGCAAACAGAATACAGAGAATTATTAAGAAAATCATACACCCTGATCAAGTCGGATTTATCCCAGGGATGCAAGGCTGGTTCAACATACGTAAATCAATCAATGTAATACACTATATCAACAGACTCAAGGACAAAAACCATATGATTATCTCAATAGATGCA
>PVIC010025462.1:0-25437 GCA_004025085.1 Thryonomys swinderianus
AGGCCTGTGAGTCCTACCTGGTGGGACTGTTCGAGGACACGAAGCTGTGTGCTATCCATGCCAAGCGTGTCACTGTCATCCCCAAGGACATCCACCTTGCATGCTGCATTCGGGGTGGGGGGGGGAGAAGGTCTAGGTTCCAAGGGGGCTCAAAGAATACTGCTCCCCTCCCACAAAGGCTCTTTTCAGAGTCACTCATCTGGTTAGAAAAGAATGGCTGTAATTTGTGGCTCCAAGGCCTGCAAAGTGACTCCTGGCCTTTCTCAGTGAGTCGTTAAGTTTGAAAAATTGCCTGTACTGTTATTTTGGCCTCTTGCTGTTTAAGAGATCCAACTAGTCATGTGCAGTGGTAACTCACTATGTCTGAGTTAGAGAATAACATGCTGTGGATATAAACACAAACTGAGTATTTCTAGTTATCATGAGTTCAGCAGTTTGTGCTTGTGTGGTGTGTGCTGAGCCTGTTTCCAGTCAGAGGTCCAGTTACCTGCACTGTTTTTTGAGACATTATCTCTCACTTTGTAGTTCAGGCTGGTCCTGAGCTCACTATGTAGCCCAGGCAAGCCCTGAACTCAGCAATCCTCCTGCCTCTGCCTCCTGAGTGCTAGGATTACAGACTTGGGCCATGACACCCAGTTTTGTGGTATGAGTCAGTTTTGTGGGGGTGAGTCACCACATCTGGTACTGTTGTATGTGGTTACTGGGGATCGAACGAGGGACCTTATGCTTCCTAGGCAGGTGCCGGAACCACTGAGCTACATCTCTGGCCCCTTAAGAGGCCTTTTTTCAGGGCTAGCTTATAGATGTTTCAACCATCACCATAGATTTCCATATTTAAGAGGGAGGCTGTTGGGGTAGCTTTTCATTTCTACCTCTACACTCAGCTGCCCAGTACACAGCAACAAGCTACAGGAGTGTTTAATTTTCAGTTCATTAAAATTTAATGCAGGGCTGGAGATTTAGCTCAGTGGTTCCGGTGCCTGCCTCGCAAGTGCAAGGTCCTGAGTTCGATCCCAGTAACCACATACAATGTTGGGCGTAGTGACACATCCACCAGCAATCAATACCACATACCACAGTGCTGGGCGTGGTGGCTCATGACTGTAATCCCAGCACTGGGGAGGCAGAGGCAGGAGGATTGCTGAGTTCCAGGATTGCCTGGGCTACATAGTGAGCTGAGGGCTAGCCTGAACTACAAAGCAAGACCCTGTCTCAAAAAAAAAAAATTAATGCAAACAATAATTTCACAACTGTCATGGTCAAATGTGACCAGTATGTACCATATCAGTACTGCTAGAGAATATTTATTGTCACAGGATGTTCTCTTTGGATCGCTCTGGTCTAAACTCTGTCATCCTCCAGATTATTGTTTGTAAGAGCTGCCCCCTTCAAAAGAAAGTTTACATTATGTATGATTCCAATCATAGAGCATTCTGGAAGAGATAAAATAATGGGTGGTTACAAAGTGGGGAGGGAAGATGGGCAGGTAAAGCACAAGGGACTTTCTAGCGAGTAGAACTCTTCTGCACAACACTGGAATGGTAGATACATGTCACCGGTCCATAGTGTTGGACACCAAGAGTATCCCTGATGCCATCTGTGGATACTGGATGAAGATGACATGTCATATAGGTTCATGCACCATGACAGCTGCTCCCCTTCAGTAGGAGATACTGGCAAAAGACAAGGAATAGTAGGAAATCTGTGTTCCTTTCTCTCAAATTTGTTGTGACACTAAAACTATTCTAAAAAAATAAAACTGTTTTGGGGGCTGGAGATTTAGCTCAGTGGTTCTGATGTCTGCCTAGCAAACACAAGGTCCTGAGTTCAAACTCCAGTACCACATACCACAATGCCAGGCATGGTGGCTCACACCTGTAATCCCAGCACTAGGGAGGCAGAGGCAGGAGGATTGCTGTGAGTTTGAGGTTAGCCTAGGCTACATAGTGAGTTCATGGCCAGCCTGAACCACAAAGTGAGACCCTGTCTCAAAACAAAACCCCAAACCTGTGATATAAAAGCCCCACTGACAGGCCATGAAAAGGTGACCACAGGAGGGCCTGATGGCCCTCTGAGAAGGAAGTGAAACATCAGCTGCTGCTGCTGTTGACTAAAGTAGCAGAAGGACACTGGGCTCTCTAATCCTCTCTATGAGCCAACTCTGTGGGGGCATGAATCAGTCAGTGCTTACTAGAGAAACATTTCATACAAGACATAGAAATATATAAGAATTTACACTATTGGCTTATGATGACCACCTACAGCATCAGGTGTGGAAGAGTCCAAAAGGGCTGTCTACATGCTGGAGATCTAAAGGATCTAGTCAAAGGAGTGGGGTTCACTGTAGTGTCCCATGTGAGTCTATATCAAGAGGCTGAAGGGACCACACAGGAAGACTGAAGTGTTGGTGTTGGAGGCTGAAGAGTCTGCACTGGAAGCCAAGAGATGACATCCAAGGGGAAGTTGAAGATGAGTTTCTCTGAAGAAGCAGAAGCTATCTTTCCTTCTTCATTTCTCTTTTATACCATGTTTGGTGATGATCCTCCCTAGTGTGTGTCTTTCACATCCAGAACTATGCTGAGCCAATTTAGTTGGGTATTTCTATTAACTATCACAGGACACCAGCCCTCTTCAGGTCCATTTGAGCAGCAGGCTTCTTCCTAGACTTGAGCTTCTGGTCCTGGAGTGAGGTTGTGGTCTCTGCCTGTAATGCTTCCTCCATATGAGGATGGGTCCTGCTCTGCACTGGACCATAAGCCTTGGGCCTGATGGGATTGTCACTGAAATCACATGATCCTTAGTACCTGGCATGGCAGGCACTTGGCATATCTGCTACTTGTCAGGGCTGAACTCTGTTCCCCAGGACTGTCAATGCCCAAGATCTCAGAATGTAACTAAGTGAAATTAGGCACTTAAACAAGGCCCTAATCCAACATGACTACTGTCATGGTAAGAAAAGAAGACATACACTCAGGGTGGTGACTGTGTGAAGGCACAGGGGAAAGATAGTATCTGAAATCCAAGGAGTGTGAACTCAGAGGAACCCATACCTTGATCTTTGGAGACTTCAGAACAGGAAGAAAATTCTGTGGTTTAAATCTCCAATAGGTAGTATTTTGCTATCTGGCACGATCAAGCTGATATGCTATCCTTACAATTAAAATTAGCACTAGGGAATTAGAGGCGGCGGCCCCGCCGGATTGTAGTGCGGGGAGGGGGAGGGGCGCCCCCACCACTCGTCTCCGGTGGGCTTTGTCAGGGGCTCCAGGTGCGCCCTGGGGCTGGGACTCCAGGCCGTAAAGACTGCTTCTTGCCTCTGTGCACTGGCTTTTCATCTTTTGCGTGAAGCCCTTCCCAGCCAGGACCCCCCTCCCACTTCCCTCCTGCTGAAGGCGCCACCATCCAGACTCAGTTTCCCCTCCTCTTCCTGAGAAAACACAGGACACGTTATGGAGAGAAAAGAAAAACGATGAAAGTCGGCCCTTCCTCCCACTTCCAAGAACGGCCTAAAAATAAGTGGGAAGTTTTGGAGTGTGGCTGGTTCGGGCCAGAGGGCAGGTGGGCCGCTGCGCTCCGAGTGGACGGTGACCCCAGGCCGGGCCTTTAGAAGCCAGGCCCAGGCTGCCGGCAGGTTGTCTTGGCAACGGAAGGCGGAGAGATGTGCCGGGAGACGGAGGTGTGTGTCACCGCGGAGGCTGCTGCGCTCCTGCCCCACGCCCCAGGCCCTTGAAGCCGCCCAGCGCCAGCCGCGCAGTCGCCGAGGGATGAGGACCAGCCTGCGTCGTGCCACGCCCTCGCCGCGGGAGCCGGCCCACGCCTGACCCCCGTCACCCGCACTCCGCCCGCGCGCCCCTACCAGCTGCATGGAGCGGCTGCAGAAGCACCCTCTTACCTCCCCGGGGAGCGTCAGCTCCTCCCGAGACTCCAGTGTGCCTGGCTCTCCCTCCAGCATCGTGGCCAAGATGGACAACCAGGTGCTGGGCTATAAGGACCTGGCTGCAATCCCTAAGGACAAGGCCATCCTGGACATCGAGCGGCCTGACCTCATGATCTACGAGCCCCACTTTACCTACTCCCTCCTGGACCACGTAGAGCTGCCCAGAAGCCGGGAGCACTCTCTGTCACCCAAATCCACGTCCCCACCACCCTCCCCAGAGGTGTGGGCAGAGAGCCAGACCCCTGGAATCCTCTCTCAGGCCTCAGCCCCGAGAGCCACAGGGACCCCCGGACCAGCCTGCCACACTTCCACCACCCTGAGACCACGCGCCCGGATTCCAACATCTACAAGAAGCCGCCCATCTATAAGCAGAGAGTCCATGACAGGCAGCCCTCAGAGCAAGCACCAGATCGAGGACCTCATCATCGAGTAGTCCAAGTTCCCTGCGGCGCAGCCCCCCGACCCCAACCAGCCAGCCAAGATCGAGACCGACTACTGGCCGTGTCCCCTGTCCTTGGCCGTTGTAGAGACCGAATGGAGGAAGAGGAAGGCATCTCGCAGGGGGGCAGAGGAAGAGGAGGAGGAAGAGGACGACGACTCTGGAGAGGAGATGAAGGCACTCAGGGAGCGGCAGAAGGAGGAGCTCAGTAAGGTTACTTCCAACCTGGGAAAGATGATTTTGAAAGAAGAGATGGAGAAGTCATTGCCGATCAGGAGGAAAACCTGCTCCCTGCCTGACCGGACACCCTTCCATGCCTCCCTGCACCCAGGAACATCTAAATCTTCTTCTCTCCCCTCCTACGGCAGGACCGCTCTGAGCCGGCTACAGTCCACAGACTTCAGCCCATCGGAGAGGGACACTGGGAGCCCAGGCCTCCAGATCTACCCCTACGAAATGCTGGTGGTGACCAACAAGGGCAGAACCAAGCTGCCTCCAGGAGTGGACCGGATGAGGCTTGAGCGGCACCTGTCCGCGGAGGACTTCTCGAGGGTCTTTGCCATGTCTCCTGAGGAATTCAGCAAGCTGGCCCTGTGGAAGCGCAACGAGCTCAAGAAGAAGGTGTCCGTCTTCTGAGTCCTCTGCCCCTCTCGGTGATGGCCCCCTGCTGCTTCAGGGCTCTGGAGCGGGGGCCCTCGGACCCCACCGCATCCTTTTCCCCTGCTGGGCCAGATGTGTAGAGGCTGGTGGAAGCAGGGGGCCCTGTTCCTCGGGGCGAGGGGAGCTGGGCCCTCCGCAGCGCCAGGCTGGGAGATGTGGACTTTCTGCCCTGAAAGGAGCCAGGGGTCCTTCTCTCATCCCCGGCCCCACTGCCCAGCCCAAACCAGCCTGGACTCGAGCACTCACAGAGTGAGTGAATGTGCCCTCTCCTGCCTGTCACCCCAAACGAAGGCCCCCAAAATGGCGAGGAAAAATAATTGGGGGAATGATGGTCAGTCTGTGGGCTCTGTTCCCTAGTGACCAGTGTGCAGCTGGGTGGGGACAGCCCCAGGGCCTGTGCACACCCACCTGAGCCTGCACCCCACACCCACCCTCCACTCTTCTGACTGGTGGGAGCAGGCAGGCCCTCTAGCAGTGAGATTGCCTACCTGTCAGCTTACCCCATCCTCAGTGTGCCACCCTCAAGCTTTGAAGCACTTGCTATAGCCTGTGACTTCCCCAGAGGCCTTGGAGTAGGGTGGTGATGCCACTTATAGGGTGGTGATGCCACTTGTGCTACACCAAGCCCACCACCAGCCTCAAGCAGAGCCGCTAGGGCACCACCTTTTGTCACCTGCCTAGGGCGCGGGGGTCCAGGCCTGGAGCCTCTGTGAGTAGATCAACAGGTCAGGCTTGGGACATCTGTCCCACCTCGGCTGGCGCCATCCCCATGTACCTGCACTCCGCTCTCTACAGAATGTAACTTATTGGGGCCCCCGCTGCTTTCCTCACCCCCTGCCCTGCCTACTCATACTCCAGCTTTCTTTCTCCCCACATATGTATGTGTATATAATTATATATATATTTTTGCCCAGGTCTGGGTTTTGTTCCTGCCCAGACCCTGACATTCCTTTTCACCATATGTGTGATCGTGCTGGGATGGGGCACTCTGCTTGGAATTAAAAGGTTGCATTGGGGAAAAAAAAAATTAGCACTTGGAGGGTCAGAGATGTAGCTCAACAGCACTGCACCTGCCTGGCAAGCACAAGGCCCTGAGTTTTGAGCTCCAGAATCCCCCCCAAAAAAAGCAGCTGGAGAGTTTTATGCATGCATGATGTTGCTTTACCGATGTGTTTTTTTCTGCACTTGGCTCAACCAGAAGACCCACTGGAGCTGGCATGTTCTGTGCTGAATGGAGAGCCACAGGGACTTGTGCCTTTTCTTAGGGCCCCTCTGCCTACCTGTTTTAAGTAACATCCAAACCTACCTGTGTGTCTGTCTTTTTGAAAAGCCCTTTCTACTTCAGAGGTATATTCATTCTGCCCTCTTTATTTTCTGTATTTTAGGAAAATTTGACATCTGACTCCCACCCTAAGGCTACATAATTCCCAGGGACAGTAAACAACCCATCAGGAGTTTGCATTTTCTATACAAACCTGCTGTGCTAGCTTCCTGTCACTATGACAAAATAATTAAGCTATCAGTTTAGACACAGGCACTGGGTTTCAGAGTTTCATGGGGAAGCAGAGGTCTAGGAAGGAGCTGTGCTGGAAAAGATCTGCCTCCTACCTGGCAACTGGTAAGTAGACGGACAGGAAGGGGCGGGGTCCCCATGGCTTCACCTCATACAGATCCCCCATGGCATCACAGGAAGGGGGCACGGAGGCAAGAAACTAGGCTGTCTACACTAGCACACCCTGAACACAGAAGACCAGTGCTGTTCAGCTTTCCAAGCTCAGGACTCCTTCACCCCATCACCTTGTAGCCTCAGCCTCAGTTTTCCATCTGTCTGCGCTCCTCAGGATTAGGATTAGGGTTAGGATCAGGATCAGAGTTAAAATGGGGGGCGCTGTGGGTGGCACCTGAGTCAGGGTGAAAACTTTGCATATCTGCCCAAGTTCGCCTGCCCTTGCCCGCCCCCGTGATCCCCCACCACAGCTGACCCGAGGGCTGTAGATCTCCTCCCCCCACAGCCCAGAAGACACCCACCCTCTCCCTTCCCACCCCACTTGACTCTCCCCTCCCGGCCCGAGCCTCCCCAGGCTCCACCCCACTGACGAAACAAAGTCCAGTCCCCTGGGGAGCTGTCCACCGGGTTCAGCTGCGCACTCCCAGCCTTTCCGCCACCGGGAGCCTCTGCACCCAGAGCCCCTCGCGGCGTCCTGGCCCCAGAGTGGCCACTCTGACCCAGGTCCCCTGGATAAGCCCTCATGGACAGAGGGACAACTCCTGGGCCTAGGCCCCTGAACCTGAGGATCCTGGGCACTGAGCTGTCGCTGTGTGTGCTGCTGCATAAAGTGTGGCTTCTCCGGATCCCGGGACCCCTGACTCAGGGACGCGGGGTCAGCGCTTTAAATTCAGAGATTAAAACCCTCCTCTGATCCTGCCTGCGAAGACCCCAGGAAATAGGACGGGGAAAGCCTTGGGCCTCCACTGTGTGTGATCCCAGTAAGCATTGAAACTACCTGTGTGCACACTCATGTGTGCGTGCATACATTTTGTGTGTACGTGTTTGCACAGGTGCACATAGGTATGTATACAAGTTTGTGTTTGTACTATGTGTGTGCACTGCATGAACACTTGTGCACCCACATGTAGGTGTGTGGGTGTGCCCTCACATGTATTCGTAGTTTTGTGACCCTGCATGAATGAATGGCCTTGTGTCTTCCCTCTGCTGAATCTCAATCCCTACTGGAAAAAAAATCATCTTTGCTCCTATTTCTCTTTGCTGTACTGGAATTTAAGGAAGTTATTTTAAGCTTGTTGAAAGGCTCTTTATCCTGCTTGTTTCAGTGAAAGTGCACCCGAGGTACAGAATAAGGTGCAATGTCAGTGAGAAAGGCAGCTGGGGACAGAGGAAGGAGAGGAGGCTTTGCCCTGAATGAGTCCCATGGGTGCACAGGGTTTAGGTTTCATGGAAGGGATGAGGTCTTGGCCAGGCTTCCAGCAGGCTGATGACAGAGTGGGCTCTGGGCCATGCTTTGTGCATAGTGTGTGTGATCAAAGAGTCTTTGTAGTTTCCAGGAGGAAAGTTTGATATTAAAAAAACTGAAAGAAACAGTGCGGGCTCCCTACACAACCCCAGTACTCCTATTGAAAAGATTGGCACACAGAGCCAATGAGCCCAGGCCTGGGGTTCAGCTCTAACCACGAAATTCTGAGGTCCTCCCAGGGAAAATCCAGGAGCCATGGATGCTGTTGAACTGGCCAGAAAGCTTCAAGAAGAAGCCACATGTTCCATCTGCCTCGACCACTTCACGGATCCCGTAATGACTCCTTGTGGCCACAATTTCTGCCGCACCTGCATCCAGACTAGCTGGGAGAAGGCAAAAGGCAAGAAGGGGAGGAGAGGAAGAAGGGGTTCTTCCCCTGCCCTGAGTGCAGGGAGATGTCGCCCCAGTGGAACCTCCGGCCCGATCGCCTGCTGACCAAGGTGGCAGAGATGGCACGGCAGCACCACGGACTGCAGGATCGGGACCTGTGCCTGGTGCACCAGGAGCCCATCAAGCTGTTTTGCCTGGAGGACCAGAGTCCCCTCTGCGTCGTGTGCAGGGAGGCTCAGGAGCACCGGGAACACAGGGTGCTGCCTGCGGAAGAAGCCCTGCGGGAGTATAAGGTGGGAGGCCAAGGTCAAAGGCTGGGAAAGGGCTAATCAGGGACAAAGGGCCCTCCACCAAAGTTCTGGGAGCCCCAAGGGTAGGAGTGTGTTTTAGGGGGCTGTCTATCCATAGGCAGGATCCCACCATGGAAGAGTACAATGGCTTCTGGGACAGAACAGGTGAGTGCTGACAAGTCCTCCAAGGCCCAGGCCCACTCTGACCACCCCCCCAGCTCCTGATTCTCAAACTCTTCTCCGCCATGGGACGGGGAATGACTGCCCTGATGTGGATGAGGAGAAAACTGAAGTGTGAAAGAACAAGCCCAGGGGGTCTGATCAGAGTGGGTAGCCAGGCAGAGAGGTGACAGGAGGATGATGGCCAGTTTCACATTCTTCTCTTCGGCCTCTGTCCTCCACCATGAGGACAAGTTGATTCTCTCCTGGTACAAGGACAGTTGCTTTTCTCCCTCTATCTTTTAGGAAGAAAACAGGGAGAGTCAGAGAGACCCTTGTAGTTATAGGTTTTCCTTCTTTTAAAGCACGTTCAGCTCAAAATAATTCTTAAATGGTGAGCAACTTCTTGAAGTGGTATATTTGGGGGTGTTGTGCTCTAAATGTATTTTGAGTTGTGGTCCAAACTGTTTCATTGACAGACAGGTCTGTTTTAGTGGTAGCATATCCAATCCCCTGTGCTTCCTTAGCGTGGTTTTTGGGGTCAGTGCAGCCTCAGAAACCACAATCCAGATTCTGACAGGAGATGTGGGCACCACTGGTCCCAAGTCCTGTGGTTTTGTGTGCCCACAGTTGAAGCTGGAGGAAGACATGGGGTACCTGTAGGAGGTGAGGAAGACACAGGAGCTAGAAGCCAAGGAGGAACAGACCTTAGCCCACTGGCAGGTGGTTTCCCAAAGCCCCTTTCCAATCCCTGTTCTGTTCCCTCTGAGTTTCCATCCTCTCTTCCTTGCAGTGGGAGGTGCCTCTAAAAGTGTCTCAGCCCCCACCCCAAACCCATCCCTGATGCAAGGAGGAAACCTTTTCCTCAGACTTTTTGGGTTCAGAGCCTGGTGGAAGAGTTAAGCTGACACAGAGAGGTGAACAGGAGGGTGAGGGTTGTTTTTTTTTTTTTTTTGAGACAGGGTCTCGCTTTGTAGTTCAGGCTGGCCCTGAGCTCACTGTGTAGCCCAGGCAAGCCGCCGCGAACTCAGCAATCCTCTTGTCTCTGCCTCCCGAGTGCTGGGATGACAGGCGTGAGCCACCACGCCCGGCATTGTGGTATGTGGCGTTGATTGCTGGTGGGCGTGAGTCTCCACGCCCAGCATTATATGTGGTTTCCGGGGATCGAACTCAGGACCTTGCGCTTGCGAGGCAGGCGCCGGAACCACTGAGCTAACCCTCCGGCCCAGGGTTGTTTTTTTTTTTAAAGATGATTTTGAATTATGTTGGCATACAGTGTAGAAGTCTCACACATACATAAGACTCACATGGTAGAGCTTTCCAGACCATCAGAGGCTTGGCAGAGGACAAAATCACAGAGTCTCCCCCATGTTGCCGAGGCTGGCATGGAACTCCTGGGCAAAGGCCATCCTGGAAGTAGTGGAACACAGGCCACGGCATCACACCCTCCAAAGGATTTGGCTGGCTCTGCATTCAGTTTTAGAATCAGGAGACTGTCATCCCACGTGATATGGCAAGTTGGCATCTTTTAAAGCCAGGAACAGGGAAACAATGGATTAGTGACAGCCAGGTCATCCCACGTCACTCTTGTGTCAGGATTAGCTTCATGATCCATTTGAAGTGGCCAGATGTTATATCTAATTCTGGCTTCTGGGGAGTTCAAGAACTCTGGGGCCTTTATTCTGACCTCCCACCTGTTCTTGCAGGGGACCAGGGCAGGAGTCCAATCCAAAACCATAGCCTCCTGTGTTTTTTAGGGATTGTCCCAGGGTGGCCCTCTTTGAGGGGGTGTTCCTGAGCCCCTCCAGTACCAGGCCTCATGGATGTTAGGCTGGCGGATATTGCCCTTTGAGATCCAGTGTGTTGCTCCTCTAAGAAACCCTTAGTCTCTACCCAAAGCTCCCAATCCTAGCTAGAGTTCTGAGGGTCCTCAGAGGCCCAGGGAAGGTACACTGTGACCCAGAGCACTGCTGTCCTGTGCTGTGGCCACATCTCGTATGCCCACAGGACAAAGTAAAGGACCGGAGGGAGAGGATCATGGTAGAATTTGAGAAGGTGGCCCTGTTCCTGGCAGAAGAGGAGCAGAGACTCCTCCAGGCCCTGAAGAGGGAGGAAGAGGACACAGCAGTGCAGCTTCGAGACAGCAAAGCGGCCCTGAACCAGCAGCGCCGCTCTCTGGACTTGCTGCTGCTGCAGTTGGAGGATTGGAGCCTACGGGAGCCTGTGCAGATGCTGCAGGTGAGGCCACTCATGGGCACTGCCACAGGATGAGGCACGGGAGAGATGTGGCTGGGGCGCACGGGGCCAAGAGAAGGAATGCAGCGCAACAGAGGGCAGGGGACTGTCCCTTTCCCAAACTGCTCAGGCCAGAAGCATCTCAGATTTCAGATAATTCTTGACTGGGGATAGGGAATAACCCACTGTGCCTAGACAGGACTGCACAGACCTCATCGGATATTCTGGGGCTGAGAGCTGTGTTTAAACAGGAAATCCACAACTGTCTTGTGGATGGCAAATGTAGAGAGCTGCAGGTGCACATGGTTTCTTTGCCATGCCTGTGTTTTGACTGCCATCTTCCCAGAACTTGGGTGTGGAGGGTCCCATAAGGTTACTTATCAGGTCATCCCTCAGGAAGTTTCAGGTTTTGAATTACAGATCTTATCCGTATTACAGGCTGAGAAGGTTAAAGAACAGAACTCAGTTGTGTACATTCCTAGAGGCTGGAGGCTGGGATCAGGTTGTGGTGGGTTTGATCCTCCTGTCCTTCCAAGGCCATCTTCCACAGGTATCTGTGCCCTGATCTCTCCCTCTGATGAGGACACTGCTCAGGTTGGACTGTAAACCACCTGAATGGGCTCACTTAGCCTCAACTAGCCTTTTAAAGACCCTACCACCCAATCATGACGGTTCAGCTTGACCGTGGTCCACAAGAAATATGCTTTCAATAGGAAACAAACATCAGATTTTGAATGTGGATCTTTCTGGGATAGCAACAGGTGAGCAATGCTCCCATTCAGTACCACTATTCACGTGTGCCTCCCTAAGTGAGGGTGCTCAGTAGGTCAGGGCTATTGCATACATCTTCGTCTTCCAAGGTTTTTAACTTCCAGTGGGTTTGTCACCATGTAACTCCATTTCAAATGGAGAATCATGTATACATCACATTCTGAGATCCTGGGGGCTAGAACCTATGAAATGGGGTAGGGATTGGAAAGGACAAATCACAGCATTGCCACTGAAGAACATCCCAAATGTCAAGCAGCTTCTAGCACTGGATGTTAATGTGCTCGGGAACTGCCCATTCCCAGAGTCCCTCCAAACCCAGGGCCCTCGAGCTGTTATTCCAGCCTCTCCCCCTCCCCAAACCTCAGCCAGTTATACCCCACCCCCATTTCTCCATGACAGCTCAGTGCATCCAGCTCATCTGCACCCCCTAAAGAGCACCTAGGGAGCACCTGAAGAGGAAGCTCCCCTTATCCAGTCTCACTTTTCAAGGTTTCAGTTACCCATGGCCATCCTCAGCCCCAGCATACAAAAGAGAAAACTCTAGAATTAAACAGTCACAAGCTTTACATTGCGTGGAATTCTGAGCAGCATGATGAAATTTCACTGTCCAGCTGACCCCCGACCACACCGTGTACACTCCCTGTTCACCAAACACTTAGCTAGACAGTGGCAACATCTGTAGCAGCCCCATTTTATTTTAAAATGGCCCCAAAGTACAAGAGCAGTGAAGCTGGCCATTTAGACACAAAGAGCTTCAAGGGGAAAGGAGAGCAGCCTCCCCAGGCCTCCCAGCCTCCTCAGGGATCTGGCTATGTGCTGAGAACGGACCGGGGTCAGGGTAAGTCCCAGAGCCTCCTGGGTGGTATGGAAGCTCCGTTTCTGGCAGAAAGGACATTTTTAATCTGTTCCAGAGAAGTGGACAACAGAGGTGTCTTTAAAAATGACATAGTGGGGCCGGAGATTTAGCTCAGTGGTTCTGGCGCCTGCCTTAGCAAGCACAAGGTCACTGGTTCAAACCCTGGTAACCACATACAATACTGGGCATGTGACTCACGCTCACCAGCAGTCAGTACCACACACCACAGATGCTGGGTTTGGTGGCTCACACCTGTAACCCCAGCACTCAGGAAGCAGAGGCAGGAGGATTGCTGGGAGTCTGAGGGTTGACTGGGCTACATAAGTGAGCTCAGGGCCAGCCTGAACTACAAAGAGAGACCCTGTCTCAAAAAATAAAAGAAAAAAAGAAAACATGACATAGTGGTGGTAGTTGAGAGCTGAGCCTATTCCCTGCTCTCATCCCTGTCCTCTGCAGGATATAAAGGACACCCTTGCCAGGTATGCAGTCTCCAGCAGTGGAAGTGGGGGCAGAGGTGGGTGTAGGAGGGCTCTGTGTGGGCCATAAAGGACAGTGAGCCTGTGTCCCCTGGAGGAAGCACAGCCCACACATGCAGTACCTAGAAGTGGCTGTCCCCATGGTGGTCAGGACTGTATGCAGGGTTCCTGGCCAGAGAGACATGCTCAGGGGCTTCCAAGGTAAGTACCACCTGGGGCCTGTTGCCCTCACAATGTCCCTCCTCCTCCCCCCAGATGCCACACACACTGCACTGCCTGTTGACTAGACAGTTGAGCCTGTGCTTTGCACATGGCTTTCTCCCTCCTTCGTCCTACTGATTAATCTTGCGGTCCTGCTCCCCTCCCTCTCTGCCCCCCAGCACCCCTGAGGAGCTGGGCACAGGGCCATATGTCCAGACTCCCCAAGATACCTAGGGAAACGGTGCCTCTGGGGAGAGGGGAAGAAGAGGGGCCATGCAGCGGCTAGCTACCATCTGCCCCACCACCTCTAACCCTGACCCGCATCATCTTCTCGTCTGTCCCCGGCCTGTCTGCAGAGGAAGTGCTGCCGGACCCGGACTCCACATACCCCTAACCTCCTCCTGTATGAGAGCCGCCAGCAGCGCTACCTCAACCCCCCGCCTGAGGGCAGCAGCGCCACCAGCGGCAGGGACCGGTTCCGGGCCTACCCCTGCGCTGTGGGCCAGCAGAGCTTCTCCTCAGGGAAGCATTACTGGGAGGTGGGCATGAATCTCCTCGGGGACGCACTCTGGGCCCTGGGTGTATGCAGAGACAACGTGAACCGGAAAGAAAGGGTGCCCAAGTGTCCTGAAAACGGGTTCTGGGTGATACAACTGTCCAAGAGGAAGCAGCCACTGTCCTTGGCCCCCACTTCCATGCCTGTCACTGTGATTAATCCTCCCAGCCACGTGGGTGTCTTCCTAGACTTTGAGGCCGGTGAGGTGTCCTTCTACGGTGTGAATGATGGGTCCCACTTGCACACTTATTCCCAGGCTGTCTTCCCTGGGCCCGTGCAGCCCTTCTTCTGCCTGGGGACACCCAAGTCTGGCCAGATGGTCATCTCCACAGTAACCATGTGGGTGAAGGGGTAAAGGCCAGAACTGCCCGGGTCTGTGCTGAAGGCAAAGCTCAAGTGTGGCATAAGAGACAACTGCTGCACACGGGGCACTTTCTCCCAACAGTCACAATTAAAGTGGTCAGATGTTGAGACTGCATTGTCAGGTGCTTAGTAGAGGGAACTGGAAAGAAAAGCAGATGCTTCTAAGTTGACAGATTTCTAAATACACAGCTGCACCCCCCAACACAGTATGGTCTACAGTTTTGTTGTTTGTTTTGCCACACTGAACTGTTTTGAAACTGAACCCAAGAACCTCACACTGAACCACATCGCTTTTTTATTCTGTATTTCGAGACAAAGCCTCACTGAGTCACTAAAATGCCTAGGCGGGGTTTGAACTTGAAATCCTCCTGCCTCACCTTTTCAGAGCACTGGGATTACAGGAGTACACCATCACGCTGGCACAGTGTGGTCAATTTACTCTGCCTCCTTCAACTCGTTGGTTCCTGGATCCCCTGGTACCCTGCTCTGGCTACTGGGCCCTTGAGAGGGGACAATGAAGTGTAAAAGCCACAGCTGGCCTCCCCCAGCCCCTTGAAGTTGCACGTGAAAAGCAAAATCCAAGTGACAGGATAATTTGGGAGCCTCCTCCCCCTGCCCTCCAGCATACCTTCCTAACGCTCCCACTCCGAGAGGTCCTCACTCTCATCACCACCGACGTCCAGACTAAATGTACTTTCCCAGGCCAGGGGTTCCACAGAATCGCGACGAAGAGCGCGGTCGCGGCCTCACAGCCGATCCCCCGAGTCGCGTGGGAGTCTGAGAACGCGGATCCTGAGGGGGCCCAGACCCGAAGCTGCCCCAGGTACTAGCACAGCCCTGGACCGCGCGCCCCAGGACTCGCCAGGCAGGAGAGGCCGGGTAATCTCCACTGGCGCTCCGGTTCCGCCGGCCGCGCACCGCGTGACTCGTTGCAGCCAACCCCAGATGAAAGCGGGTTGTTCCAAAAAAAAAAAAAAAAAAAGGGCCCCCGCGCTTCCTGCTTCCGCTGCGCTTCCTCTTCCTGCCGGCGTCCCAAAGCCTAGTGGCCTCGCGTCACCGGAGATTTTGGGCCCCAGAGCTCGCCCCGCGGGAAGCGCGTACTCGCCATGACCACCCCCGACTTGTCCGCCAACCTCCAGGAGGAGGCCACCTGCGCCATCTGCCTCGACTACTTCACCGACCCGGTGATGACCGATTGCGGCCACAACTTCTGCCGCGAGTGCATTGGGCGCTGCTGGGGCCAGCCCGAGGGCCCCTACGCTTGCCCCGAGTGTCGGGAACTGTCCCCGCAGAGCAACCTGCGCCCCAACCGCCCGCTGGCCAAGATGGCCGAGATGGCACGGCGTCTGCACCCGCCGTCGCCGGTCCCGCAGGGCGTGTGCGCCGCGCACCGCGAGCCGCTGGCCGCCTTCTGCACTGACGAATTGCGCTTGCTGTGCACCGCCTGCGAGCGAGCGGGCGAGCACTGGGCACACCGCGTCAGGCCCCTGCAGGAGGCGGCCGAGGAGCTCAAGGTGCGCCCTTCGGTGTGTGTGGGGGGAGGTTGCAAAGGTGCCCTGGCATAAGTGCGGGTTCCTGGAGAACGAAGTGAGGGAGAGTTTGGGGCACTAGGATTGGGGCTCGGGGGCCCTGGTGCTGGATGTGCAGCTGGTGATGAGCCAGCCTGGGCTGAGGGTTCAGGTACTGTTCGGGGCTGATGGTCTACACAGAATCGCCCCCAGGTAGACTCGCGTGCTCCCTGTCCCCATTCCGCACTGCAGAGTCGGGAGTAGCCAGGAAGCTGGTGAGCTCTGGGGTGCTTGGGGTTGGGGGGAGGTGGGGCCCCCGGAGGGATGGTGCTGGAGTCGGTGGAGAAGACAGAGTAGTAGCACCTGCCATAGTGCAGGAAGGAGTTAGAGAAGCAGAAAGCAGCAGTCTGGGCGGCTGGGCCTACAAGACTGAGTCCCCATAGAAAGAGCTCTGAATCTGAACAGCAACACCCTTTGCCTTGAGTTTCAGAGACTTAGCCACTTGCTGCTGGGCCTGCAGGCGTGCCTGTGCGCTTTCTCCTCCCACCCCGTCATCCTGCCAGCTCTCCTTTGCACCCAGGAACTGAGATGGGTGCAGAAAGCCACAGGGGCTCCCAGAGCTGGCCCATAAGTCTCAGGAGACAGCACTTAACACCTTCTGTTGCGGGAAAATAAAATTTCTCCCCCATCTTGTTGGGTTTGTTGTCTGAAGTTTGAAAAGCTGACAAAGGGTGCTTACAGAAAAGTTTTATTAATATTTTAGATTTTTTCTGAACAAAGGCTTTGCAGTGAAGAAGTGAAAGCTTCAGAGAAACCATGAAGTTTGTGCTCATGTGCGTACTGTTTTAACAAAGCATGATAAGCCGTGGAAAAATGAGAGACAAGGGAGCTTGGACTTCCAGGCCTTATACACGATAGGAAGCAAGGAGAGTGGGGAAGCAATGAAGATCAAGGCTATCCTTTGAGGTCGGTGTGGGCAGCATCCCCTCCTCCAGTAAAGAACCACTCAGGGAGGGCATTTTCCTCTTGGAGAGTCAAAGCTTGCTTTTAGGTTGTTGCTTCCCAGTTGTCAAATGTGCCTCTCTGGGGTGGGTGTCCTGTGCCCATTCGTTCCTGCAGGTGCCTGCAGTTGGTCACCTGGGAGAAGGCCCAGCTGACAGCTTCTCCCTGCCCTGCAGGTATGGAGAGCTTGGCTGTGCTGACAGCACTGCTCCTCCACTTGCCGAAGTCTCCAGACTACGCAGCATCCCACAGAGCCCACTCCTCACCTGGCCCTGACTGGTGACGGCAAGTCACCAGACCCAGAAGGCACAGCCCCAGTTCTGTCTGGCTTGTGCAACAGGCAGCTGTAGGAGAGAGGAGGGCTTAGTATAGGACAAGGAGTAGGAGGAGCCCAGGGGGAACATAGGCCTGACCAAGGCCTCAGTGTTCAAACTCCTGGCCACACACAGGGTGCACAGGCTTAGCTGTGACCTGTCTGGCCATATGGGGATGGCCAAGTAAATCCTAAGGTTGGAGTGTAAGGTTGAGGCTCACGGTTGTGACACTGGTGTGTCCTCCTGTGGAGCAGGGCCCGGAGCTCTCAGTCCTCTCATCTCCCAACCCCCACTTCCTAGCACCATCCCCTTGAGGTGGTGACAGGCATTAGCAGGTTCCTTGTGTAGTCCCCAAGCCACTGATTTCATGAGAGGAGGAAAAGAGGAGAGGTTGATTAGAGAAGGAAGCAGTGGAGCCTTCCGAACCACCGTGGGACAAAGTCACTGGGAACAATTGGTGGTTTCATGACTGTCCCCACTCTGTATCCCCAGGGAAGGCTGGAGAAGTCCCTGGAGCACCTGCGGAGACAAATGGAAGATGCACTGTTGTTTCAAGCCCAGGCCGAGGAGACCTGTGCCTTGTGGCAGGCAGGTGCCAGGCTCAGGGTTTGGGTGGCAGGTGTAGTGAGTGAGGCAGGTAAAAGAATTCCACCTGTATCTACCCAGAGATGCTGTGGGTTTAATGCAAGGTCGACAGTCACTGTAAGGCCACCAAGGGGGGGTGAGAGGAGGGAGGCAGAAGGTGTAGATGTGTGGATGTGGATGCGTGGGAGGGTTCTACCCCCCAAGTATCTGTCCTGGGCTCTTGTCATGCTTGGAGTTGTGGATTTGGGATAGGGGGATCAGGCATGGAAGTCCAGGAGGAGTCGAATGCAGGGATACCCCAGATGGTTTGGGATAGAGGACAGAGGTACTGGGCTTTGGCACACCATTTGTGTTCAGGGTGGCCCCAGGAAGTAGATTCAAGGTCTGACCAGCACTGGGCAACAGGTTTGGGGTGTGGCTGGTACAAGATGATATTTTGGGGTCTGCTGGGCCCAGATGGCAAGTTTGGAGTATATGCGGTCCTAGAACTGTGATCGATTTGGGGTCTTGCAATCCTGAGTGTTGGGTTTGGTGTCCAGATAGCCCTAGGCAGTAGGTTTGGGGTCTAGCAACCCAAAGCAGATGGGTTTGGGATCTGGAGAGTGGTTGACTGCTTCTGGGTACCCCACTGGGCATGTTTGGACCCTAGACAGCTCTGAGTGCCAGATTTTGTGTCCAGACAGCTTGAAGTGATGTATTATGGGTAAAGGACGCCCTGGGTAGTGGATTCGAGGTTCAGGTGGCTCCAAGTGGTAGAATGGGGATCTGAGCAGCATTGGGTGGTAGATTTGGGAGTATATACAGCCCCAGGAGAAGGCTCTTAGCCTCACTGTCCCTCTCACTGACCCCCACAGAAGATGGTGGAGAGCCAGCGGCAGAACATGGTTGGTGAGTTTGAGCGTCTGCGTCGCCTACTTGCTGAGGAGGAGCAGCAGCTGCTACAGAGACTGGAGGAGGAGGAACTCGAGGTGCTGCCCCGGCTGCGGGATGGTGTGGCACGCCTCAGCCAACAGAGTGCACAAATGGCCACACTCATTGCTGAGCTAGAGGGCCGCTGCCAGCTGCCTGCACTGGGGTTGCTGCAGGTGAGCAGAGGAGGGCCGCGTGGGGTGTCTCCCAAACCCTGGGCATGCTGTGCATCCCAGGACACACAGGCACACCCCACTGTCTTCTCCTGTTAGGCTCCATCTCTGCTAGCTGGCTTGACGTCCTGAACCAGAACCCTTGGGGCGTAGTCCTCTGAGGCGTGGCAGTGGCCAGGTGGTGCTAGAGAGTGGCTGTCTACACAGAGCTGACTCACCCTCTGTGAGCTCCCTGCCTCAGTCTCCCCACCTTGCAATGGATGTGGATGGGGATTGAGAGGCCCTGTGCAAGAGTGTCCCCTGGTCCTTTCCAGGCTCAGCTGAATGTTTTGCCCCACAGACACTGTGAAACTCAGATCTGTTGTGCCTGATGCAGTCTAGAGCTGAGCCTGGGTGGCTCCTGTGTGGGAACAAGATGTGTGCAGAGGTCAGCCCAAAGAAGGAGGGAGCTGCGTGACCTGCCAGGGGCTTCCCTAGGAGGTGACCATTGCAAAGAGCCTCTGGACCCAGGAGATGTGTCAGGGCCAACAAGAGGTATCCTGGGCCAGTGACTTGGCTTGTGGCTTAGGAGGTCAGAGGTGGATCCAGAGAACAGAGAGAAGTGGGTGGGGGCAGGCATCCCAGGTCAGTACAGCAGGACCAGGGAGCCAGCAGGCTGAAGAGCCATAGGAAACAAGGGTTTTGTATTTTAAATATTTTTCAGATTTTTTGCTTGTCTTGGTTTTGTGATACAGGAGATTAAACCCAGGTTCTTTATACAGAGCCACATCCCTAGCCCATTTTCTTTTTCTTTTTTTTGAGACAGGGTCTCGCTTTTAGTTCAGGCTGGCCCTGAGCTAACTATGTAGCCCAGGCAAGCCGCCGCAAACTCAGCAATCCTCCTGTCTCTGCCTCCCGAGTGCTGGGATGACAGGCGTGAGCCACCATGCCCCGCACTGTGGTATGTGGTATTGATGGCTGGTGGGCGTGAATCACCACGCCCAGCATTCTATGTGGTTCCCGGGATCAAACTCAGGACCTTGCGCTTGTGAGGCAGGCGCCGGAACCACTGAGCTAAATCTCTGGCCCCTAGCCCATTTTATTTTTATTTTGAGATAATGTCTTACTAACTTGCCCAGGTTGGGCTCAAACCTAAGATCCTCCTGTCTCACCTTTCCAAGTATCATGGATTACACACCTGACAGGTTGTAATCATTTTTAAACTGGAAGGTAGTAATTGCACGTATTTATGGGGATCAGTGAGCTGTTTGACACGTATACATACTGTGTGTTAATTAAGTTGGGGATATTGGTACTTCTACCACCCGATCATTTGTCATTTCTTGGTAGTTAATTCACTCAACATTTCTCTAGCAGCTACTTTTGACAGGGTGCTTCCCCCACTGTTGTGAACCCAGCTAGGTGCTACTCTGTTACTGAGATGTACTCTAGCTACCTTACCTTTCTTATTGCAAAGACACAATACTTGGCATTAAAGAAGTAAAGGTTTATTTTCACTCACATTTTGTAGAGGTTTCAGTCCATGGCCAGCTGACTGCAAGGAAGGGGCAGCATGGCAAAGGGGCATCACAGAGGAGACTTGCTCATGGGATGGCAGGCAGGAGGCATCAAGCCATGAAGGGAAGAGGAGGAAATTAGACCTTTCCAGGCCACATCCACATTGACCCACCTCTGCCTACCTGGCTTTATCTCCCAGCATCATATTCAGCTACATACCTATCAGTGGAGTAAGCCAGCAGCACACCTGTGATCAGTCACCTCCCAGAAGCCTCACCTTGGAGCACACGAGGCTCTGAGGAAACACTTTGATATAATGCTAGCCCTTTTTATTTTGTTTTGAGAGAGCGCCTTAATAGGTTACCTGAGGAGCCTTGAGCTGTGAGCCCTCCTTCTCAGCCTCCTGAGTGGTTAGGATTACAGATCACAGTCACTCCCCTGTGCTGTAGGATAACAGAGTGGCAGGAAGACCTTAGGAAGGAGAATGACTGGGAAATGGAGACATAGTGGTCTGTGTGAAGGATTTGGAGTCTTAGCTGAGGCATTGGGATAAGAGGTCATAGTGGATCAGACCATCAGATGCAAGAGCATCCAGGCATAGGCCAGAGCCCCTGTGCCTGCAGGAAAACTGGGCCAATTCCTGAGGGGCTGAAACACCCTTGGCCAGTGCCAGCCTGTTCCTGGAGGCAGGGACACATGCCTGGCTGTCCCTGATACTTAGGGTGTCCACCTGTGGATCTGGTGGGAGGCTCTGCATTCTGAGCAGCAGGAAGCATCCATGCCCAGGGCTGAGGGAGAGCGGTGTGGCAGGCATCAGTACTGAGCATGTGTTTCTTCTCTCCTGCAGGACATCAAGGATGCTTTGCGCAGGTATAAGCTACCATCCCCTCCTAGGCAGCCAGGGTGGGTGGAGGACCGGTGGCCACCAAGGTAAAGCTGGGCTGTCCCTGTAGGGTACAGGATGTGAAGCTGCAGCCCCCAGAGGTGGTGCCTATGGAACTGAGGACTGTTTGCAGAGTGCCAGGGCTGGTGGAGACTCTGCGGAGGTTTCGAGGTAGGTGTGGAGACCTTGGGCAGATGGGGGACCAGGGTACGGTGCCGTGGAGAACCCAGGAAGTCAGCGGTATGTCTTGTGCCCTGGCCACTGGCTTCACACAATCCATTCAGGACAGCAGGTAGCCGGGAGACCCCTGCTCACATGCTGGCACGTGCTCCAACTCCCTGGGCATTCAGCCATTCCATCCACTTCTGACTGCGTCCCCTAGCCTCCACTTCAGATGCTCTTCATGAGATCCAGGGACCCCAAGTTTCTGTCCCACCCACTGTAAGTCAGGTTCCACCGATCCCTCCCCTCCGACCAGAGGGCTTACAAGATGCAGGAGAGCACTGTTGGTTATTGTGAAATTCGTGGCTCAGGAACCAGTGGAGCCAGAGAGATATGAGGACATGGTCCGCAAAGCAGTGGCCTCCTGTACCACTATCTGGGCACTGCCCTGTGCACCTGGATATGGAGAGGCCCTAGGCCTCATCCGGCAGTTTTGGTGGAGATCCTCCATATGCACAATTGCTGGAACTGTCAGTCACTGGTGATGAATTCAACCTCCAGCCTCAGCCACTCTGGAGTTCAGTTGGTGGGGGGTGTGGACTTTTCACCCCACTCACTTGACACTGGCCCTGCAGATGAGCAGCTCCATCGCAAGGCACACGCACTCTGGTGTGGCAGAAGGATCTCGTTGTGAATGAGAACAGGACCCAGGGACACAGACTCACTGAGTCTGTTGGTGCCTTGCCGTAGCCGTGCAGGAAGAGTCCTGGCTTTACCCCCCCGACTGCAAGTATAATACCGTACGAGACCACAGAGGCACCAACCACTGGTCGCCTGGCACATGGTCAGGTTGCAACAGCCTTTCCTTTCTAGCGAGGATCAAGCCTGGCCAGAGCTCTCAGACGAACAAACAAATCAGTCAGATTTCATCCTGTCGCCTGACAGAGTCAGACTGACCTCTGGCACATTTTGAGGGGTAGCTAGAAGTGTCTGTATGACCTTATTCTGGGGTGGAGAGCACTGCAGGCCAGTGGGGAGGATTTTTGCCACCGGCACCTGAGTTTGAGGTATTAACTCTGGTACTCCCGTGCCTGGGTGACCATGGGCATTTCTCCACAGGTGATGTGACCCTGGACCCGGACACCGCCAACCCCGAGCTGGTCCTCTCCGAGGACAGGAGAAGTGTGCAGCGAGGTGACCTACGGCAGGCTCTTCCTGACAGTCCAGAGCGCTTTGACCCTGGGCCCTGCGTGCTAGGCCAGGAGCGCTTCACCTCAGGCCGCCACTACTGGGAAGTGGAGGTCGGGGAGCGCAGCAGCTGGGCCCTGGGAGTGTGTAGGGACAACGTCAACCGGAAGGAGAAGGGTGAGCTGTCGGCCGGCAATGGCTTCTGGATCCTGGTGTTCTTGGGCAGCTACTACTCCTCCACCAAGCGGGCCTTCTCCCCAATGCGGGATCCTCCCAGGCGTGTGGGCATCTTCCTAGACTATGAGGCCGGACACCTCTCTTTCTACAGTGTGACAGATGGGTCGCTGCTGTTCATCTTCCCTGAGACTTCTTTCTCTGGCACACTGCGGCCCCTCTTTTCACCCCTGTCAAGCAGCCCAACCCCTCTGACCATCTGCCGGCTGAAAGGCGGGCCTGGAGATGCCCTCGTTCCCCAGTGACATGGACTCTTTCAGTCCATTTGCCTTTCCTGGTTCCACATCTGTCCATTATGAGGGTCTCAGAGGAGGGAACATGTCCTTTGAAAGATGGGGGAGACATGTGCCTTTCTGAATGTGTTTGGGAAAACAGAATTTGGGGCAACTATAGGCCGTTGTCAGTCACACACACACACACACACACACCCCTGTGCATCTAGCACTAGCAGCCTTCACCTAAGCACAGCGTCCCGAGGTTCAGAGCCCGCCTAGCTTCCCTGTCCCAGGACCTTCAGGCTGTACCGTGGTTCCCAGTCCATCTTCCCCACCTAGGTGAACACAGGGTTTGGTCCCAATGTGAGCTGTCACCACCCTACGAGTGGTCACTGCAGAAGAGGACAGATAACAACCAGTGCTTCAGGGAGGTGAACTAGGGTGGGGTCAGCAAGGAAGAACTGCATAGATATTCCTGAACCCATGCTCCAGTGGAGACCATTTGGACACGTGCATCCCAGAGAGAGTAGGGGCCGAAGTGACATTCACATGTGCACAGCCCTGAAGCCTTAGGACACCTCAGGCTGGCTTGAGCTCACAGACACCTCCCTTCTGACCCCAGTGGCCTCCTGTAAGGATTCCATGTGTGCTCACTCCATTGGCCCTCCTTGCAGAGGAGTGCTGCAGAGAGTGCAAGCCTACAACATCCAGGGGACTGCTGTGGCATGTGGTTTGCAGATTTAACCCCTATATTTTATTTATTATAACGATAACATTTCCCTAAATAAAAGTTGCTATCTGCAGTACCGTCTCCCGCTTGTTCTGTGATAAGTGACATGAACCAAGAGCCAAACTGACTAGAGGGGAGTTTTGGAAAGGGATAGAAAGGGGCTCTTCAATGCCTGGCAACTGCTTTCCATGTAGAAGCCTGAGATAGTGCTCTACTAGCTCTGCAACGTGTGTTTTAAACCCTTGTAGCTATGAAAGGAGGTCTTTTCAGGTTACCTGGTCAGTGCTTCCTGTGATCCCTGTGTTCAAGGAGAAGACCTTACCCTACATCATAGCAGTGGTATATCCTCCACTAGCAACGGTGCATCGTTTCACTAGCAGTGGTAACCGCGCAGTAGCAGCTGTGAGCTTTCACCAACACCACTGAGTACTTCACTTGCTGTGCTGAGAGTTTCTAGTACAAAGGAGACCTCAGACTTGGGCTTTTCAGCACTAATAGAACTGTTGACTTTGGCAACTCCTACAGATGGACTAAATGCATTCTACATAGAGATGCACTTGAATATTTTGGAGGTCATGGGTAGACTGTCCCCCAAGAGCTTCATCTGCTCATAGGTGGGATTCTAGGGAGAGAGTTGGACCTGGGGGGGGGGGGTGTGATAATTGACTTGCTATTAGGAGATGGTAACTAGTTGGGGGACAAAAATTGATAGGACATGACCTGAAAGTGCATATGTCCCCCTTTGGATCCTCTCTCGACTTTCTGGCCACAGTGACTTGAGCACTCTTCCTCCTCCCAAGCCCTTTTACCGACCATTTCTGGATTTAAGCCTGCCAAACATGGACTGGAACTTCTAAAATATGAGCCCAAATAATCATTCCTTTACGTTGCAGGTGTAGGATAATTTGTCCTGGTGACAAGGAAAGTGACTAAGATAAGTACATTAATATGTTAAAGTTAGGCAGTATAAAAAGAAGCAAAATGAGATATCAAAAAATTTGAAATGGGAAGAATGGTATGTAAATGTAAACCTTTCTTATATTTTCTTGTTCTTTCATTTTTCTATTCATTTTTATGATTATATTAAGTTGCTATCATCTTCAGTTTATTATAATCAGATATTTTTATAATCCTCATGGTAACTATAAAACAAAGTATATATTAGACAAACTAAAAAAAAAAAAATGTTAGGAGCCAGAGATTTAGCTCTGTCTCTGGCACCTGCCTAGCAAACACAAGGTCCCTGGTTCAATTCCCAGGAACCACATACAACAATACTGGGCATGGTAACTCACGCCCATGAGCAATCAGTACCACAAAACTGGGTGTGGTGGCTCAAGCCTGTAATCCCAGCACTCAGGAGGCAGAGGCAGGAGGACTGCTGAGTTCCAGGCTTGCCTGGGCTACATAGTGAGCTCAGGGCCAGCCTGAGCTACAAAGCGAGACCCTGTCTCAAAAAAAAAAAAAACCTAAGAGGAGAGAGAGAGATAAACATATTACTGGGGATCAAACCAGGGACCTTGACACTTGCTAGGCAGGCCCTGGAACCACTGACCTAAATCTCTGGTCCTTAATATTATAACTTTAAAAAGTTTTTCTAATGTAGCAACTTTCACCCTGAGATCCTGTTGACAGAATAAAAAAGATAAGCTAGTGTGGGGAAAAAATATTTGTAAATCACATATCTGGCAAATGACCTATCTCCAGAATATATACACAACTCTACATAAAA
>PVIC010025463.1:0-25272 GCA_004025085.1 Thryonomys swinderianus
AGCCTTCCACTCATGGATCTTGGTGGAACACTCAGATCCAGACTGCAGTGGTGTCTTCGTGCTACTCTGGGCCTAAGGTAAGGACAGGGAACCAGTGTCTGTTTCCACTTCCTTATATGCACAGAACAACTGTGGGAGGAGAATCAAGAAACTGCAAGAGCGATCACTGACAAGCTGAGCCCAGGCAGAAGGGGTTGTCATCATGGAGCACTAAGTTTTTGAATTAGGAGATTGTACCATATTGGGAAAGGATAATAACCCATGGTGGGAGATCAGAACATAGGGTGGGGGTGGGTGGGAACCCCCAGAAGTTGGTAAGGGAGAGGAAAGGAACAGGCAAGGGAGGTGGGTGGAGCAGCAGGAGGAAGAGAGTGAAGGTCCCTACAAAGGGCCTGGTTCTTGTCCTGAGAGTGGTGGGGTGCTAGGACACATAAAAAGAAATTTATGCTGCTAATGGTGGTATAACCCTGTAATTCCAGCCACTTTGGGAGGCTGAGGCAGGATGATCACAAGTTTGGGCCCAGCCTGAGCAACTTACTAAGACCTAGTCTCAAAATAAAGAGGTAATAAATAAATAGATAGCTAGATAGCTAGATAGGCAAGGGATCTAGCTCAGTGATAGAGTACCTCTAGATTCAATCCTTAGCAATACAGAAACATATCCTTTTTTATTTTTACTAGGGAAAATTTCAAACATGTTTAAAAGTTTTTTCAAAATGGAATGATCCTCCACCTACTCATGATATAACTCTAATAATTATCAGCAAGTAATAGCTATTAATTCATTTGCCTCTCTTCCTTGATAGAAAACTAGATTTCTTAAAAGCAAATCCTAGACATTAAATAATTATACCAATAAATACTCCCAAATTCACTCCTATAAGAGCTTTTGGGGGAGGCTGTTGTTGTTGTTTTGTTTTTTTTTGTCTTTTAGGGGGTTGGATTTTTTTGTTGTTGTTGTTTTTGAGACAGGGTCTTGCTTTGTAGTTCAGGCAGGCCCTGAGCTCACTATGTAGCCCAGGCAAGCTGCTGCAAACTCAGCAATCCTCCTGTCTCTGCCTCCTGAGTGCTGGGATTACAGGCATGAGCCACCACACTGGGCACTGTGGTATGTGGTATTGATTGCCCACCATTCTATGTGGTCACCAGGAGGCAGGCTCTGGAACCACTGAGCTAAATCTCTGGCCCAGGGGGTTGGATTTTTGAGATAAGGTCTCACAGTGTAGCTCAGGCTGGCCTTGAATTTACAGAGGTACTCCTGTTTCAGCCTCCTGGGTTCTGGGATTACAAAAGTGAGCCACCAAGCCCAGCATAAACTCCTTTTTTTTTTCTCCAGTACCTGGATCAAACTCAGGGCCTTTTACTTGCCAAGAAGGTGCAGCACCACTGGGCTAAATCCCTATCTGTGAGCTCTTTATTAACCACAGCATAAAATCATACTCATACCTACACTAAATTCCAGTACTTTCTTAATATTGTCCAGTATCCAGCCAATTATTTAAGTTTCCATGACTACCATGACAGTGTTCTCCAGGTAACTGGTTTAGGACAGTTAGCACCCAAATGGGCCCAAGCCACGTGTGGTGGGTGTGGCTCTGAAGCCTCTGGTCTTGCACTCTTTGCAGGGTGATTTGATGCACAAACTCTGTGTTCTCTCTCCTGTGCTCTACAACAGGAGATCCAGAGACATGATCCCATCTGGAGTCTTTTCTCTTTGGCAAAATGATTTTGTGGGTGGTGCTGGGCACTTCCTCATGGCACTGCCTAGAGGTTCCTGGCCCTGGCCCCCTCTTTACAGTGTTTCCCATGTTGCCAGGACCTAGTCTCAAGTAGAGGAGAGTCCTGAGCAGAAGCAGACCATCAAGGGTCACTGTGGCCTCAGAGTGAGGAATTCAGCCTCTCCTTCAGCCTCAGGACTCAGAGGAAAGAACAAGTAGACCCTTCCAGGCCTGGTCTGAGGATGCAGCTGTGGTGGGTGAGAGAAGAGGAAATATTTGCGATATGAAAGGGATGGGGTGGAGATCCCTGGGGCAGAGCCTCAAGCAGCAAGGACTCTTTCTTGAGGAAGATGAGTGATGAGAGGCAGACAGCAGCTCCAACCCTGGAAATGGAATTTGAGAGCCTGAGTTCCACCCAAGAGGGATGTTTTGTGGCTTCTGGCTAGCCAGAGCTTGTCCTCACAGGAGAGGCCAGAGATGCAGGGCAGATGGGAGAGGCATCATTGTAACTCATGGTTGAAACTCCATGTCTTAGTCAGTGTCCTCATCCCTGAGACCCAATATCTAACCTCCAAAACCTAAAGGAAGAGAGGCTTATTTGGGCTCATATTTTCAGTCCACAGCAGTCTGGTTCTGAGGCAGAAATGGTGCAATGAAAGGGCATGAGTGGAGAAAACCTGGTGATATAACACTGGGTACATGAGTGAGAGAGAGAGAGAGAGCGCTAGAGAGAGACACAGAGAGAGGGAGGGAGGGAAGGAGAGAGGGAGGGAGGGAGGGAGAGAGAGAGAGAGAGAGGGAGAGGAAGGAGGAGCTGGGTCACACCCTAGGGACCCACCTCCAGCCAGTGCCCATCTTCTAGCAGCACATGTAGCACATTCAGTGTAGCACCCCCATGACCAGTCACCACCCAAACACATGAGGCACTTGGGGAACATGTCAGATCTAAACCATAACACCTATGAAGTGAATGACATCTCCAGGGAGTCATAAGAATCAAGAAGAAAGGGGTGACGTTCTTGAGCCCCTGGTGAGCATGGGCCTAGGCAGAGCCCATCTGGCTGTGTACCAGGAAGGGTGGAGTCTTGGGGGCAGAGACAGGAGATTTTACCATCCCAAACTGTTGGGAATTTAGGACAATTTATGATTTACTTGAATTTACAGATGTCTGCCCTGCCCTGCAGGATCAACTGCTGGGATTACTGCAGGCATCTGACCCACCCTGAGGGATTTTTAAACTACAAGGATTACTGCACTAGGATTATTGGTTTTAAGACTTACTCACATTTAAGGGTGTCTACCCTGCCTTACTGGGATCTTCAACTACAGGGATTATTGTGGCTAACCGCCCCCCTGTTTTATGCATACTAGGGTTTTGGGTATGAAGGGTTTGTACAAAATAAAAGTGCAGCGAGCTCAGGGGCATTGGCCTTTCTGCTTGTGTGGTATTTGACCTTTTGTTGCCACTGCTCAGAGTAGCAAGAGTCAAGCCCATGCTCAGCCTTTTCCTCAAGGTTCCAATTTCATTGTTGGTTATTAAACCTTTTGCTATGAGACTCACAGGGGACTGGAGCTTGCCACAAAGGTTCTGGCTGTATCCTCTTACCCTGTCTCCTACACTAAGTTACTAAGATGAGGTGTCTCTCAGAGGTCAAAGAAGTGATCAGCAGGCATGCAAGGGACTCATCACAACTTGCCAGCCATTGGCAAAAGTGGATTCTTCCACTTAGGGACTGGAAGGTAAAGTGAAGACATCTATTTCTGAAACCACAGGTCCAGTTGAAACCCTCCCACATGAATGAGGATGACCACATAGGACAGCGGTGCCTGGGGATAGTGCCACTCTACTCCCAGGTAGAGAGCAACTTGCTCTTGCTCTTCTCACTGTCTAGATTACCAGTTGTCTGAAGGTTCTTTTGCTCGATTTGGATAGAAATCACGAATTATCAAAGTGTAGCTCCCTCAAGGTCAGTGGCCTTGAATGCCAGTGGCTCTCAGACCTTAGAGTTAGAGCTTAAAGGTTTTTTTCTTTTTGAGTCAGGGCCTTACTTTGTAATTCAGGTTGGCCCTGAGCTCACTATGTAGCCAAGGCAAGCCTTGAACTCAGCAATTCTCCTGCCTCTGCCTCCCAAGTGCTGGGATTACAAGCATGAACCACCACAACCAGCACTGCGGTATGTGGTATGCCAGGGATTGAATGCTGGAACCACTGAGCTAAATCCCTAGCCCAGTGCTTTAAGTTTTAAGTCACAGTACCTCTTAGCTCTTAGTGTTCCAATTCTTAGTGACTCCTAGCCACTATCAACTTGGCAGCCAAGGCTCATAACCTCTTTGGTGGTGTTCTGGAGCTCTTCTAGAAACTTCTGCTGCCTCTCTAAGGCTCTCCGCCAATCACAGACCCCCAGGCCTCATAGCTACCACAGATCACTTCATGTCTCTGTCAGCTCGTCTCAGTTGACGCCAGTCTTGGTTCTTTGGTGCTCTGCTGCTCTTTAGGACACTTTCCAGAGCTCTAACCTCTAGCAGCTCTTCGGTGCAACAGATTCAACCCACTCTACCTAAGATAACTCAAGCAAGGCTCTGCTGAGATACCAGAGGAAGTCCTCTGTGACTGATCCACGAAGTGTGAGTGCTGCTTATACAGAGGAGAAGCAAGCTACATATAGTGGGATTCAGGGAAGGGAACACAACTAAGACCTTTGGATTTAGATTCTAGTCTCCCGTGAGTTGACAGTACACAGTGAAATAATATGAGGCTTAGAAAAACTGAGTTTGGGCCTGATCCATGCTACTCTGGGTAGCAAAAGACCCCAGGCCCCACCTGCCACAACTTTTATTCAGCACCTCTCCAGTAACAAAAAATGTAACAAAGACTCAGAGTGCAGGGTAAACACGGCAATGGAACAGTTCCACCTTGAAGCATCACAGCACGTGGGACGACCAGAGTCCTTGTTATTCTCCAAGGTGAAGGTGAACTGAGTGCAAAATAGCAACCAGCCTGGAAGGGTATTCCAATTATGCCTCCCAAACAGAATTCTTTTGCAACATAGGTAAGTCCAAAGTCTGTCTGCAGCAAGGCCTGGTCAGTTTTGACCTTCCAATTATTTCTCCCAAACAGGATTGTTCACAACAGTCGATGGCACAGTGAAAGTGCTAGATTTCTACCACATGTGCTTAAAAAGGCAAAGAGTGCTGAGCATCAGGGTTTCCATGTAAATTCTCTGAATAATGGACACACCCAAGTGAGGAAAGCAGCCATCCTGTCCCATAATTATCCAGTTCATCCTCACATCCTCCTTCCTTGCACAGGACCTCCCCCTGCCACGCTGACATGAACTTTACTGAAACTGCCTGGAGCCTCTGAAGAGAGAAGGCAAAAGAAAAAGACACCCTGGAAGAAGCAGAGGAAAGAAAAATAAAAACAGAGGAGTAAATTCAACATTAAAAACATTTAAATAAAGAAAAGAAGAGGAAGATAAGCCCAAGGTGCTGGGGTTGAGGACCCAGGTGGAGGAATCAGGATCCTGGACCAGAGCAGGAGCCAGGGAAGTCCCTGAACTTGTCCCTTGTGACTGAATTCCTGCCTCTGAGTCTTTAGGGAACCAGAAAGCCACACTCTGAACACATCTTTGCTACCTAAATGCTTCCTTTGCCTGGTACGAGGTGCCTGGGACATGGTATTCTAAGTAAGTGCCAGGTTCAGACAGTCTAAACAGTTACTTGGGTGCTATATGGCTCTGGCACACTGCTTGCCCTTCTGTCAGATAGGGAGGAATCGTCAGGCTGAAAGAGACTGTGAAGCCTTTAGCCTAGAACCTGACAAAGAGCCCACAAAGTGGTTCCTGAGTAGTGTCAAAGCTGCCCTGCCCATGTCCCCCCAACTTTGTCGCTTCCAGCTATGGCACCTGCGTTTCTCAGTCCCAGGCCTTCCTTCAGCCTTTAGAGTCTGGGCCATCACAGACCCAAGGTGACACCCCTGGTGTAACCCTCAACCCAGGCCCATCCAGAGTTGGAATATTGATGCCGCAGTTCCTGCTTCCCTCAGGCAAAAGAGCTCTGAGAATTGTGTTCCACATCAGATCTTAACAGCCCCACTGGGACTGAGCACTCTCCTTCCTTGCTAACCCTCATCCTTTTCTCAGTTCCTCACTTTCCTACTCCTGTTTCCTGGGCTTACCTCCCAATAAACTCCTTGGCCTGGACTCTGTCTCAGGGTCCAGCTGTGGGCAACCAGCCTGTCAGGCAGGTATGGTGTGTGAGGCCCCAGCCACATACAGGTGATCTCAAGGCGGGTGGGATGGAGGCAGCCAGGAGTTCACCCTCACCTCTCATCCAGGCCTCCAGGCGGATGTGGTTCACCTCCAGTCACACTTCACCTGCTTGAGTCTGGGCCCACGAAGTGTCTTCCTCACACTGAGGCCAGGTGGCCCAACTGCTTTGATGAGTCACAGGGGTTACTCTGTACCCACCAGGTGATAGAGCCTGGGCTATACTGGAGTACGAGATGTGCTACAAAAATATGGTGAATGTTTACATGTTTAAAAGTTTGTTACCAGTAAAAGACATATTGGCATTCACCTCTCTCAAAATACTTGCTTGAACACAGTCACCCAATAGTTCTCGCCACTTTCTGAAGCAGTTCTCAAAGTCCTTTCTCCCAAGTGCCTTTAGGTGTGTGGCCCTGGTGTCTGCATGTCCTCAATCCATTCAATGTTTGCATTTCAGGGTCATTTTGACTTTGGGAAGAGCCAGAAGTCCCATGTGTTAGATCCCACAAATAAGGTGGATGAGAACACACTGTCATGTTTTCACAAGCTTACCTTTCTGTCCAGCAGCACAGAACAGTCTCGTTTAGCACTTTTTTTTTTTTTTTTTTGAGACAGGGTCTTGCTTTGTAGTTCAGGCTGGCTCTGAGCTCACTATGTAGCCCAGGCAAGCCTTGAACTCAGCAATCTGCCTGTCTCTGCCTCCCGAGTGCTGGGATTACAGGTGTGAGCCACCATGCCCGGCCCATTTAGCACTTTTTTGATCATTTCTAGTAAAAACACTCATGAAAGGACCGGAGATTTAGCTCAGTGGTTCCGGTGCCTGCCTTTAAGTGCAAGGTCCTGAGTTTGATCCTGGTGACCACATACAATGCTGGGCGTGGTGACTCACGCCCACCAGCAATCAGTACCACATACCACAGTGCCGGGTGGGCTGGCTCATGCCTGTAATCCCAACACTCGGGAGGATTGCTGAGTTCGAGGCTTGCTTGGGCTCCATAGTGAGCTCAGGGCCAGCCTGAACTACAAAGCAAGACCCTGGCTCAAAAAAAAAAAAAAAAAAAAAAAAAAAAAAAAAAAAAAAAACTCACAAAAGAGGACTCTGGAAGTGTTCTAGAAAATCACAATAACCACCAGTAAGAGTTTTCCAGTGAGGTGTATTTTTCCTGGGGATTCATGACAATGCATCTTTCTACTATGATAACTTTTTAACTTAAACATTCACCATGTATTTTGATCACATTTTGTGTGATGACAGTGATTTCTAGGATTTTGTTGCGGTGGGAGGTGGCCTGCCCTGCCTCAAGGAGGCATCTGATAGGACCACAGGTGTGGAAGACAAGGGACTGAGAGGTAGGGTGGACAGCAGGCTCCATGTGGGTAAAAACAGGTGGTGTCCCTTTTGACACCCCCTCACCTGTGTGGGAGGCCAGTGACACTGTCCTTATTTTATAGATGAGGATGGCTTGGGCACCTAGAAAGGAACAGGCCCTGTCAGTCATGCTGAGAGGGGACATGAGGTCCAATAGGAAGAGGCAGGCCTTCTGGACAGCGGGAGATGTGGGTGGGCAAAAGGCAGGCAGTCTGGCAGAGCCCCAGAGCAGGCTTAGACCCAAGAGCAGTGAGCCGGATCCCATCCCTAACAGCATAAGGAGCATGAGTGGACAAGTGGGTGACCTGAGTCCATCCCAGAAGTCACTGGTCCAGGTGGGTCGCGGCAGGGACAGACTGACACCAGCCTGAGTTTCTCTTTCTGTCCATGAAGGACAGGACCTAAGTCCCCTGAGGTTCCTTTGCAGCTCTAGATCTTTTTCTAACTCCTAAAGGCTTCATGGCACAAGGCCACTGTAAAGCTAACCAATGGAAATATAATGCAAACCAGATGCAAGCTGTGCATGCCACTAAAATATTTTCCCACTCACATTAAAAATTAAAAGGAAACAAGTGAATTATTTTTCTTTTTTTTTTTTGTTTTTTGTTTTTTGTTTTGAGACAGGGTCTCGCTTTGTAGTTCAGGCTGGCCCTGAGCTCACTATGAGCAATCCTCCTGTCTCTGCCTCTGGAGTGCTAGGATTACAGGTGTGAGCCACCACACCCAGTTTTTTTTTTTTAGACAGGCCCTCCCTGTGCCATCCAAACTGGCCTAGAACCACATATCCCAGACTGGCTTCCAACTCAGGATCCTCCTACCAGGCTCTGAGTGTTGGGTTTACAGGCATGTCCCAAGACACCTGGCTCCAAAATTAATCTGAGTAACCGGGCATGGTGGCTCACGCCTGTAATCCCAGCACTCGGGAGGCAGAGGCAGGAGGATTGCTGAGTTCAAGGCTTGCCTGGACTACATAATGAGCTCAAGGCCAGCCTGAACTACAAAAACGAGACCCTATCCCCCCCAAAAAAAGTTAATTTGAATAATATATTTGAGTTAACCTAATACAGCCAAATTATTATCACTTTGATAATCAATACAAAAATTATTTTTAGAAATTTTTAAATTAAGTATTTGGAGTCCTGTATTACATATTCCCAACAGATCTCAACTCAGACCATCCTGTTTTAGGTTTGTGGTCACCTTGTTGGACAGCAGAGATGAGAGATGCTGGTCCAAGGCAGGGAGACTGGCATGGCAGGTCCTGTTCTCAGCTGTGGGGGTGGGCGGACGGGGGCAGGTGTTTCCCTCTCTGGCCTCAGGAGGTCTCCTTGGAGGTCAGGATGTTTCTTCCCTGGTTCTATGGGATAGTCAAGGACTCCAGGGAGATTCACACACTTCAATGAACATAGAGGGATGATGAAGCTGAGGAGACCCATGTTTAGCCTCGGAGGGGCTCAGCATTGGGAAAACCACCTTCTGTCTGGGCCAGAGACAAACTTTCCTACAATAGCCTGGAGGGGCGAGGGGGCCAGAGCTGGATGTCTCACATGCGTGAGGCCCTGGACTCCATCCACAAAATAAAAAACAAAAAAAGAGGGTAACCCATTTGGGAACCCTCACACCTCTCCAGAGTGTTTCTTATTCCACATCCTATTCCCCAATAAATTCTCCTATTTGTAAAAGAAAAGAAAGATGAGACAGAGAGACAGAGAGAGAGACACTTAGAAAGAGGGAAAATTACTCAGGCAAGGACACTTAAGGACAGCGTGCCATCCTATGCTTCTTTGTTTTTCTGGATTCATTGGTGATGGTGGCTTTAGCCCCTGGGTAAGGACCCCCTCCCAGGATGAGCCCTGTACGGTGGTCCTGGGCCAGATGAACTATTCCATCCAACTCCTGGGGCCTGCTGAGAGAGGACCCTCTCACTTGGGCCTAGGTGATAGGCTCTGACCCACTTTATGATTTGCCTGTTGGCTCGGCCACTTTCTCACTGCATGACCCTGGGCAAACCTCTCTGAGCCTCAGACTTCCACAGCTTATGCTCTCACTTGGCCTGGAGAACCTGAGGATAAACATTAAGGCCACAAAGAGGGCCATTGCCTGTCCCCACACCCCTGGTTAAAGTGTCAGGTGCTTTAGTCCTCTGTACCTTTCATCCACTTTAAATCCTCCTGGGCTTTGCAGCTGGCTCATTCTTATGCGTTTCCTGGAGGCAGAAATGGAACTGTCCCAACTTGGCCTGGTTCCTGGCTCTTCCTGCCTTGGCAGGCCCCTGCATGCAACAGGCCCCTCCCCAGGGCCAGGTGATGCCCACAGGCTGAAGGAAGACTGACAGGCCCCTGACAGCCTCGAGGTCACAACAGATCTCCCAGCTCTCTCCACAGTTCCGGGCTAACATCCAGCATGTGCTGCCTGCCCTGCACGGTCCTGATGACTGCTTCCTCCTGCGCTGGCTCCGAGGTAAGGCAGAGGCACATGAGAGCATATGCGGGTGTGTGTTGCTGCATAATGGACTAGAGGCAGCCTTGGTATCTAATTAGTAATTGCAGAGAGTGGTTCCCAGACCCTCCAGGATACCAAAGGCATAAGTGCTTGATGCCTCACACAAAATGGCACCGTATTTGCATATAACCTACCCACGTCCATAAGCTTTACCTCATGCAAAGATGACATGATATCTAACACAGTGTCAATGTGATACAGTTTTTATACTCTGTTACTTAGGGAACAAAGACAAGGAATATACATGCATGTCCAATATAGATACAATTTATTTTTTCAATTTTTTGGTGGTGGTGGTACCGAGGATCGAACTCAGGGCCTTGTGCTTCCTAGGTAGGTGCGGTACCACTTGAGCTAAATCCCAGGCAGGTTTTTCAAATATTTTTGACCCATCACAGTTGATTAAATGATAGGAGTGGAGTCTGAGGATAGTCACTATATCCTAAAACAGAGATTATTTATTTATTTATTTTTAATTTAATTTATTTTTTTTGAGACAGGATCTCGCTTTGTAGTTGAGGCTGGCCCTGAGCTCACTATGTAGCCCAGGCAAGCCTCGAACTCACATCAATCCTCCTGTCTTTGCCTCCCGAGTGCTGGGATTACAGGAGTGAGTCACTATGGCCAGCATTGTGGTATGTGGTACTGAATACTAGGATTATGGGGTCACTATGGTCCACTATTGTGGTATGTGGTTGCCGGGGATCAAACACTGGACATTGCAAAGCAGACGTTGGAACCAAAGTTAAACCCCCCACCCTTATTTTATATTTTAAGAAATGGTTTCATTTTGCAGTCCAGGCTGGCCTTGAACTCACTTGATCTTGAATTCTCAGCAATCTTCCTATTTCAGCCATCCAACTGCTGAGGTGTGTGCCATCATACTTGGTCAACAGTTTTGTTGTAAACAGCTAGAAACATAATATCTTCCATGGTTTTCTGTGGCCACGATTTATATGGAAGGTCCTGGTGGTTTACGAGCCAAGGTATAGCCCAAGCTGCAGCCAAATAAAAGTTTGATGGGGGCCCAGGGATTTAGCTCAGTGGTTCTGGTGTTTGCCTTGCAAGCACAAGGTCTGGAGTTTGATCCGTGGTATCACAAATTCAGTGCCAGGTGTGGTGACTCACACCTGTAATCCCAGCACTCAGGAGGCAGAGGCAGGAGGATTGACTGAACTCAGGGCCAGCCTGAACTACAAAGTGAGACCCTGTCTCACACACACAAAAAAAGAGTTTGATGGAGCCGTAGAATTTGCTTCCAAGATGTCTTATGTATCTAATAAGTTGGTGCTGGCTATTGGCAGGAGGCTTGAGTCCCACCTCTGAGGGCTCCCCATAAGACTGCGAGGGTCCACACAACATGGCAGCTGGCTCCCTCAGAGGGAAACAGGAACAGTTTCCTGGTCTGTTTATAGGGAACACCTCTCTCCCCTGCTCACCTTTCATGGTTGTCTTGATGCCCAAATGAAATCAGTGTGGGGCCCACCCTGAGGTTCTGGGGACCAGATGAAATTGTCACAGCAAAAGGGAGTTGAAAGTACTTGAGAAACTAAGAACTTGGGTCAAGAAAGGAATGTCACTTGCTAGCGAGGGTCAGCCATGAGGGAAATGAGCACTGTTCAGATTGACTGACCACCCGTTGCAGTTTTTCCAATAGTTTTAAAGAAATGGGGAGGGGTAACATTTTGATTTACAATCACAGACTTTTTACAGATCTGCACTTGGGCTAGCAGGAACTTGTCAGGGTCTAGCCAGTTTCCATGGTTACAGAGAGTTACTTTTCAGGAAAGTGGTGAATCTGTAAACTAGTGAGCAGGGGGAGGAAGCTGGAAAGGTCAGGAATTTACCATTTGCAACACACAGGTGTGCTATGAGTCAGTGGAAAGCAATCCTCTAGGTGAGGGTTGATTAGGTCATAAAGCAGTTAAGGAAACCAGGCTCTACAGGGTAGACAAATGGCTAATTATAGGCAATAAATAAATAGATAAATAAATAAATAAATCACAGGCTATCATTTACAATTCTCTTTTTTTTTGAGACAGGGTCTTGCTTTGTAGTTCAGGCTAGCCCTGAGCTCACTATGTAGCCCAGGCAAGCCTCAAACTCAGCAATCCTCCTGCCTCTGCATCCTGAGTGCTGGGAGGACAGGCATGAGTCACCACGCCCAGCACTGTGGTGTGTGGTACTGATTACTGGTGGGCATGAGTCACCACGCCCGGTACTGGTATATGTGGTTACTGGGGATCGAACCAGGGACCTTGCACTTGCCAGGCAGGCACCAGAACCACTGAGGTAAATCTCTGGCCCTGATGATTTTTAATGGTATAAAAGACCTGAGGCCAAAAAAGTTGATAATCTGTTGATTTAAACAGTTTTCAACCATCAGACTGTGAGGTTCTACTCTCTTACTGACTTTTCTGGAATGAGAAGAAAAAAAGTCCCTGAAGTCCTGAAAGTGGCAGCAGATGTGATAATGGCTCATACTGTTTCTCTGGACACCTCTTCTCTTTCTTCTTTCCCCTTGCTCTCTCCACTTTACTCTCCCTTCCCTGCTCTTCCTCCTCCTCCTCCTTTTCCTCCTCCTTTTGCCCTTGTTGGTACTTTTTTTTGAACCAGAGACTAAACTCAGGACTTTGCACTTGCTGGGCAGGCAGTGGCACCACTGAGCTACATTCCCCTGGTCCCTCTTTTGTCATTGTTTTGTTTGTTTGTTTGTTAGTTCTCACTGTATAGTTTAGACAGACCAGCCATGAATTCATTATACACCCCAGGGTGGCCTCAAACTCAAAGTGACCCTTCTGCTTCAGCCTCCCAAGTGCTGGAATTATGGGCATGTGCCACCACACCCAGGGACACCTCTTCTTACCTTTCTCCTGGGTAGTGGCTTCTTTACCACTTCCTTCCACCTCCAAGGCCCACAGAGCGACATCATGGCCCCAGGCAACCAAAGGCCAGGCCCAAGTCTGCCTGGGACTCTGGGTACTTTGGCTTTTCCCTGAGCCCCACGTGGCTCCCGCTGTTGAGAATGAGGAGCTCTCGTAAAAGGGAGCAAAGGCAGCCTGGAGGTGGGGCAGAACGGCTTGCCACAGATGCCCAAAGGGAGCTATTAGGATTCTACAGTCATGGCCCTGTCCCCTCATTACAGCTCAGAGGTTCAACCTGCAGAAATCCAAGGACATGCTGCGGAAGGTGAGGGCAGTACCTCTCCCAGCCTGGTCTGGCCCTGTTTCCTATCTCATGCTTGAGGCACAAATTCATTTATTCACTCACTCACTCATTCACAAAATACTCATTTCCTAAGCACTAAGGTGAGCTAGACTTGTGTTGGGTATAGGAGGGAGTGGGGTGATAGAAAAGGAGAAAAGAAATCAGATAAACAAATAAACAAGACAAATCCTGAGAATGGAGAGTACAGTGAGGACAGTAAAACAGGGAAGAAAGGAAGGAAATAAATAAAAAAGAAGGGAAAAGGAAGGGAGGGAAGGAAAGAAGAAGCAAAGAAAGGGGAAAAGGCAGAAAAGAAGGAAGGAAAATTAGGAACATTTCAATGGGACATGCGTGCTCCCAAAGAGCAGGCATGTAGTCTGAGGATTTAGCTCAACGTTTCCAGTACCTGTCTGCAAGCACAAGGTCATGAGTTCAATCCCCGGTCCCAAAAAAGAAAAAGAAAAGAATCCAAAAGAGCAGGTGGTTAAGAGCAGAGGCAGCAGGCAGAGCCTGTGCAATGCTGCTGAGGGGTAATGAGCTAGGTTTGTTCTGGGGAGCACACCGAGGTCATGCTGTAGAGAAAAGGAAGACAGACAAGGCTGGTCAGGGCCTCAGGCTCCCCTGTCCACCCTGTGGTCCTCCACATGGAGTCTAGGCTTTTTCTAAGAGTGACTGGATGCCAGCTTGAACCGGTTTGATCCAGTCAAAATCAGTTTGAACCGGTTTAAACTGGTACAAACCAGTTTGATCCGGTCAAAGCCAGTTTGAGCTGGTTTGAACTGGTCTAAACCGGCTTGATCCGGTTCGAACCGGTCTAAACCAGTTTGCTCCAGTTTGAACCAGTCTAAATCAGTTTGAACCAGTCTAAACCGGTTTGATCCAGTTTCGACCCTTCAAAACCAGTTTGATCTGGTTTGAACCGGTCTAAACCAGTTTGAACTGGTTTGATCCAGTTTGAACCACTCAAAACCAGTTTGAACCGGTTTGAACCAGTCGCAGCCCGTTTGATCCGGTCAAAGCCAGTTTGAACCGGTCTAAACTGTTTTGATCAGGCCTAAAACAATTTGAACCGGTTTGATCCAATTTCAATCGCTCAAAACCAGTTTGAACCGGTTTGAGCCACTTTGAACCAGTCTAAACCGGTTTGAACTGGTCAAATCCAGTTTGAACTGGTCTAAACCGGTTTGATGTGGTTTGAAACAGTCCAAATGAGTTTGAACCGGTTTGAGCCAGTTTGATCCGGTTTGAATCATTCTGGACTGGTCTGAACCATCAAACCCGGTTTGATCTGGTTTGAACCGGTCAAAACCAGTTTGAATCCCTCTGAGCCAGTTTGATCCAGCTTGACCCGGTTTGAAACAGTCAAAACCATTTTGAACCGGTTTCAGCCGGTCTAAACAAGTTTGAACTGGTTTGAGCCGGTTTGGTCCGGTTTCAACAGGTCTAAACCGGTTTGATCCGTCCTCAACCAGTCTAAACCAGTTTCGTCCAGTTTGAATTGGTATAAAGCAGTTTGACCCGGTTTGAATCGGTCAAAACCAGTTTGAACTGTTCTGAGCCGTTTTGATCTGGCTTGACCTGGTTTGAAATGATCAAAACCAGTTTGAACAGGTTTCAACTGATGTAAACCAATTTGAACCAGTCAAAACCAGTTTGAGCCGGGTGTGGTGGCTCACGCCTGTAATCCCAGCACTCAGGAGGCAGAGACAGGAGAATTGCTGAGTTTGAGGCTTGCCTGGGCTACATAGTGAGCTCAGGGCCAGCCTGAACTACAAAGCGAGACCCTGTCTCAAAATAAAAACAGTTTGAACCGCTCTGAGCCAGTTTGATCCGGCTTGACCTGGTTTGAAACGGTCAAAACCATTTTGAACCGGTTTGATCTGCTTTGAACCGGTCAAAACTGGTCTGAACCGGTCTATATCGGTTTCATCCAGTTCAAACCGGTAGGTTTGAGCCGGTTTGAACTGGAATAAATCCTTTTGAACCGATTTGAACCGGTATAAACCAGTTTCATTCAGTCTGAACCGGTATAAACCAGTTTGAACCGGTCAAAACTGGTTTCATCTGGTTCAAGAACCGGTCTAAATCAGTTTGATCCGGTCAAAACCAGTTTGAACCGGTCTAAACCAGTGTGAACCGGTCTAAACCAGTTTGAACCGGTTTGATCCGGTTTCAACCGGTCTAAACCAGTTGATCCAGTTTGAACCACTCAAAACCAGTTTGAGCCGGTATAAACCAGTTTGATCCAGTTTGAACCAGTCTAAGCCAATTTGAACCTGTCAAAACCAGTTTGAACCTGTATAAACCGGTTTTAACCGGTCTGAAGCAGTCTAATCTGGTCTAATCCCTTTTTACTGTTTTGAACAGTCTGATCCAGTTTGAACCATTTTAAACTAGTTGGAACCATTTTGCTCAAGTTTGAACTGGTTTAAACTGGTCTGAACCGGTTTGATCCAGTTGGAACCGGTTTGATCCAGTCTGAAATGGTCTGAACTGGTTTAAACTGGTCTGAACCAACTTGATCCATGCTACTCTCAGGGATTCATCCAGTTTGAACCGGTTTAAACTGGTCTGAATTAGTTTGGTCCAGGTGGAAGTAGTTTGATCTAGTCTGAACCAGTCTGAACTTGTTTAAACTGGCCTGAACTGACTTGATCCCTTCTGCTACCTGGGAACAGCTGAGTTCATTATATCTATGTGTAGAGGAGCTGACATTGGGGGAAAGAAATAGCAGCAGTGAGCTGGGAAAGGTTCCAGTTTTGTCCTTCTAATTATTTTTCCCAAACAGGATTATTCCTAACAACATATGTTTTCCTGTACAGTATTTTACAGACCTATTTGAGGACTTTGAGTAGTGACAGGGGGTACAGGACTATCTGGATGTGAGAGGGTGGAGTCATCAGGAGTGGCTGTCAATGAGGTGCTAAAGACAGTCACTACTGTCACAGCAACAGCTCACTGAAACTTCAGAAGCAGCCATTTGATTGACATCTCCTGCATTAATTACAACTGTTGCTGCTTTCAAGGGGTCTCCAAGAGGGGCTGTAGTGCTGACCATAGTCTTTTGGAGTGTGGTGGATTGAGGGATATCAGCGATGGATCCTGGTGCCTCCCCATCTCTGTCCTGTGGGCATAGTTTTCTGACCTCCTTGGAGAGGAAGCAGCAGCTCCTGGAGTAGCCCAGAGTGGAGAAGAGAAAAATCTCAAACATCACATTCAAAGGATGTTGATACAAGGAGGTATGGAGAAGTAAGCAATTCTGGAAAATCAATCTCTCACGCTGTCCCCAATCTTCCTTTTAATTAAGAATGAAGTAAGGGAGAATAAATAGTGGATTTCTGGGCCGCATCCTGTCTCCAGAAGCATGGAGCTCCATAATGGAAGTCTGGCAGCCAGCTGGAAAGATGCTGTTGAGCCCAGCCTGCTGGCCATTCTCCCTAAGCCACCAGATGTAGGAGGGAAGGTGTCTTGTGTCCTTCTGAACAGTAGTAATAAATTTCTTTTGAGTTTCCCGAAAAGGCTGTTTTCTCCCTAAGGCTTATTGTTTGAATCTTCCTGGGAGATGTCACTGACAATGTGCACAGTACTGACCTTCTGAGAGTGAAGGTGACATGACCACTGGGTCATGTCCAGCATGAGTAATTACCAGTGGTTGTGTTCCTTTGTGCCTGAATTGCACCCCCAATTTGGAACTGAATCTGTTTTATATTCAGAGAAAATGCAAACGCAGAGCACAACAGGAAGCGTGCCATGACTCAGATTGACTATGCCTATGCCTGCTACATCTGGCCAACGATCAGCTCAAGGGCTGGAGCCTTTGTGGAGAGCCAGAAGCCTTTGTCTGAGGCTTATGGAGGCAGATCCACATTCAGCCTCTCCATTTGGTCTGAGCTTTGTGTGTTTACTAAGAGTTCTGTGTCCTACCCACCACCTCCAAGTGACTCAGCACTGTCCTTCTTTTAACTGCTATTTTTACCCCCATGACACCCCAAAAGGGGTCACAGACAACCTTTCTAGTGAATCTCCTTAAGAGCCATGGACCTGTGCAGCAGGTCCACTGGCAATGGGTCCAGCCTCTAGGTATGTTCTCTAAATCATTTTTAAAAACAAGAATTAGGGCCTGGGGATTTAGCTCAGTGGCACAGTGTCTGCCTGGCAACCTTGCACCAAAAAAAAAAAAAAAAAAAAAAAGAAGAGGAGGAGGACGACGAACGAGGAGGAGGAATTAGGATTCAAAAATCAGGATTTCATTTTAAAACTGGCAGACCCTGATGTTTACTTATTCATTACCTGTTTTGCCTACTTCTTTGATTACAAATCCCAATTTAAGCTGGCATCAATGTGTTCAGGGGAAAAACTACATTTCCCAAACTCCTTTTTGAAAGGTAAGATCATGTGACTTGGCTCTCATGTGACTCAGTCAAGGCATGGGAGCAAAAGCAGGTGGTGGGGTCTGTTCCTTTTCTACTTCCCTCTCTTCTTTCTCTGTCTGAATCAAGAATGAGCAGCTGGAGCTCCAGCAGCCACCTTGAGTATGAACTGGCATTGACAACAGGAGCTGTATGCCAGATTGGTGCAGAAGAAAGAGGTAAGAAACCTTAATTCTTGATGAATCTAAGAAGCTATAAACCAGCTTTGAACTATCTGCCTCCTAACTTCTTTTCCATAAGTAAAAATGAACTTTTCTTACTTATCATGCACTGTCCGTATCTGCACTACTGCTATTTTTATACCAATGATACCTAAAAGAGATCACAGACAAGCTTTTGAGTTCCCCAAGAGCCAGCCCTTCCAGCAGATCCATTGGCAATGGATCTAGCCTGTGTGTTCTGTAAAGCATTTAAAAAATGAAGAAGAATTAGGATAGCTATAGATAGCTAACATAACCCTGAAACACTGCTTCTCTTGAAAAATCAAAATATTTAGTAACCTCGGAATGTACTTCCTTTTTCTTTATAACACCTTTATTGAGATAGGGTTCACATACCATAAACTCATTCCCTTTGACATATACAACTTCATGGTGTGTAGTATATTCACAGTTGTGCAATCATTGCCATTGTCTACTCTCAGAACATTTTCATCAGTTCCAAAAAGAAACCTATACTCATCAGCTGCCACTCAGCGTTTCCTCCTAATGACTTTCCTCAGCCCCGACAACAACCAGTCTTTGTGTCTCTATAGATTTGCTTATTCTGGACACTTTGTATGAATAAAATCAAATATGCACCATCATTTGTGTCTGGCTTTGTTTACTGAGCATTGTGAATGAAGGTTCACCCATGTTGTAGCTTATGCCCCATTTGATTTCTTTTTCTGGTGGGATAGTATCAAACCACATCAGTAGGCCACATTTAATTTGTCTATTCAACCTATGGAGACTTTGAAATGGTGTCCCACTATGTGGCCCATGCTGGCCCTGAACTCTAAGAGTTAAGTGGTCCTCTGGCCTCCATCTCCTGATTAGCTGTGGCTGTAGGAATGTATTGCTGCACTGGGTGTCAATGGACACTCTTGATGGGTAGCCATTGGCTGGAATTGAGCCATGGCTTCCCCTACAGGCCAGTAAGAGCCCTTCAGTCCTTCCAGCCATCTCACTCATCGAGGTCATTTGCAGACATTTGTCATGGCTCTTGCCCATCTGGTGCATGATTGGGAAGAGTATTTTTTGTATTAGTCTAATAACAAGGGGAGAACAGACGGTCTACTGAGCCAGTCAGCACTGTCCTTACATCCCATTAAGCACCCATAAGGTTCCTGCCTGACTCTGTAGGAGATTATGGTTCAAACACACACATGCACACACGCACGCATGCACGCACGCGCGCACACACACACACATGGGCAGTCTTGCTACCTCTTTGTTAGGCTCCACATGGCACATCCCAGTTTGTTGAGATTTCGCTTAAAGGAATAGAGGGGAGCATGGTGTTCCAAGGAGGGAGATGGCAGAAAGTCTGAAGGTCAAGTGCCCTCTGAAGAAAAAGCCAAATTCCAAGTACTTATAGGCAGAGGGTGCATCTCAGGCCCTCCTTTCCCACCTTCTACCAGGATGAATCTTCTCTCTTGAGAATGGACTCACACTTCATTCTTGATTATCATAGTAGTATTTGACTCCCAGGTATCAAGACAAACTAAATTTAAAGATCTTTATATGGGCTGGAGATTCAGCTCAGTGGTGTGGCGCATTCGTTCAAAGTGCAAGGTCGAGTCAATCCCTGGTACCAGGAAAAAAAAATCTTAATTGGCTTTTTAAAAAAGAGTTCTAGAATCAGGTAATACTTCATTTCATATAATAGAAGAGTTCCAGTGAGCCAAGAAAAGGAGACAGAGAGGAGTTAATGAAAGCATACCAGGGCCGGGGATTTTGCTAAGCATCATAAAGCCTGCCTGGCAGATTCAAGGTCTTGAGTTTGATCCCCAGTACCAAACACACACACACACACACACACACGCACACACATGCACAAACAGAACAACAACACCACAAATTCTAGGCAACCACTTCCAAGTAATCCAAAAACTGGAGATGAAGGCCTACCTCTTAAAATAAAAAGCTGATTGTTCAGAGTTACTATCCTTGTGAGGTGGAGAGACAGAACAATAGAAAAATAACTGATAGGTTCACACCAGTTTACTCCAGGTAACCTTTCTGAGGGCAAGTAAAAAGAGAGGAGTTTCACAATGACAAAAATGTCTCTGTCTCTGTCTCTGTCTCTCTTTCTCTGTTTGTCTGTCTGCCTGTCTGTCTATTTCTCTATCCTGATTTCGTGGAAGATCTAATAAATAATTTAGTTGCAGTTTAATGCCCTGCAAGTTTAGCATGCGTGATTCTACTTTGGTTTTTAGCCTGATCTGTAGTGCACAATGCAGGAAACTAGACTGTGGTCTCCTGCGATGCTGCTCGAACACAGGAGTGCAATTGTCTTTTACCAAGAGGCTCTGTGATGAGATGAGCCTCTGTCAGCTCATCCACCTTGGCTTCTTCCCATTTCTAGTAGCTCCCTAAAACTTGTCCAGCATGAGGGTATACTGGGATCTGAGCTATGTGTGTGTGTGTGGAGCGTGTGGTAGTCAGCTTTCTGTTACTGTTACAAAATATCTGACATAATCAACCTACAAGGAGAGAAAGTTTATTTGGGCTCACAGTTTTGGAAGTTCTGTTCCATGTTTGAGCAGATCCATGGTCATTAGGCCTCTGGAGAAGGGCACCATATCATGGTGGGAGCAAGTGGCAAAGCAGAGCTACTTTTCTCTTGACCAGGACACCAAAAAAGAAGGTAAAGGGAGGACAGGCCCTACTATCCCCTTTGAGGGCATCCCTCAATGTGTGACTGGACAGCATTCCACCAAGTCCGACCTCTGAAAGGTTCTACCACCAGGTACCATGAGGGGACTTACCTAAACATAATAATGTGTGTATGCGTCATCCAAGAAGGCCTGGTTGGGACCAGCAGCCAGATCCTCTTTCCTAGCATTACAGAAAGAACAGAAACTTATTAGGAAACTATGGGGGAGGGACAATGCAGAGTCTAAATTAAAAATGAGCTTTTCTCCTACATTGATGGTCATGGTAGGTGGTGATTTGATTTTCCTTTTAATGTCCTCATTCAAGGACATAAAAAGCCAGCAGCCATCCAGTTTTTGTGGTACATGCCTATAATCCCAGCCCCCGGGGAGACCAAGGCAGAGGATCGAAAATTTAGTCTATCCTGGGCAATTTAATGACTTAGCAAGACCCATTCTCAGAAAATAAAAAGAGGCCAGGGTTGTCACTCCGCAAGAAAGCCCTGGATGCAATCACCAGTACAAAAATTTTAGGCAGCCCTAAAAATTGATCACCTCTAAAATGTGTTTTTATTAATTTTTGAACCTAGTTATTTTTTTCAGGACTGGGAATGGAAGCCAGGATTTTGTGCATGCCAGGCACATGCACTGCCACATAGCGCTTTACCTCTGTGCATTCTGACTGGAGGAAGAAAATCACGAGTACAGCCAGCAGCCACGTATACTTCTCAATTGAGAAGCAGGCTCTGCTCAATTAAGTGCTTGCCCTGAAGTCACTGGCCACCCTAAATCCCTTTCTTGCTCTCTGCCAGGCTGCTCCAAAGTGTGGGCTGCACAGTGTTGGCTGGAAGATGCCATTCTGCAGAACCCTCAAGGTCTAGAAATTTGTAGATCAGCAACAAAGCAGCCGACAAAGGGACTTTCCCAGTCTTTTACTGCAGCCACCAGCTGCAGGACGCTCCCGCCTCGTACACCACGGCACAAGCAAAGACCAACCAGCAGACCCTGCAGGGAACTCCTGGTTCTAGGTCACACTGGGGCCACTTGGGAGCTGAGCAAAGAACTCTGGTTTGCTTTATAGTTCATGGAGCGGGGATGAAAAGTGGTTCCTTCTGAAGTTTGCAAATCTGTGTACACAATAGGGAAGGGCGAACTTTTTAGAGATGAATCCCCAAGCTGCAACCCAAAACCCACTTTCTTATTGCAAAGTGCCAGCACTGCAATCAGATCTGAGAACTGAGGTTTTAGTGGAGTTAAAAACAACTCATGCATTAACACCTTTTTGTCTTAAAAACAAATAGCAGGTGTGCCATAGATTTGCCAACACCAATCTGGAACATGGCAGCTGGGCCCAGGGAGATGTTTCTTGTGGTCGAATTGCCACTAATTGGTGTGGGTACAGGCTTTTCTGATTTTTCTTAAAGTTTAATGGGCACCAAGTTAGGCCCTGGATGGTGGGCCAGCTCAAGGCTGCTGGTGAGCTTGGGAGCAGGAAGAAGCTGGGACAGCCGCCAAGTTATTCTGCAGCCTGGTGTTTCCTGCAGCAGGGGAAACCAGAATCCACTACACCAGAAGCCAACCCCTACGCCTTCGATGGTGTCCTGCATTGCCAGGAGCACAGAGTATGGAAACACATGACTGGCTTGTTTTCTTTGGAGGTTCACAGAGTGAAAAGCTTTGCCATAGATTTCCCTGGTGGGTCACTGTCTTTGGGCTAGGCAGTGCTTTGGTCCAGTGGTTCGTCATGATTGATATGTTTACATTTGTTTGTTTGTAATACAGGGGATGGAATCTAGAACTTTTGTACTGAGCTGTATCCTCAGAGTTTGTTTTGTTTTACTTTGTTTGAGACAGAATTTTACTAAGTTGCCCAGGTGGGACTCAGACTTGCCATCCTCCAGCCTCAGCTCCCCAAAAGGCTGAGATTACAGGTTTGAAACACTGCACCTGGCTCAAAATGATAGCTTCATTTGTAATTGCTTCCAACCAGACACGGCATAAACCCAAAATGGGAGAGGGGAACAGGAGAAACCAGAATCCACCGTGAGCATATTCTGTGAGATGCCAACAGGTTGCCAAGGTGAGAGTGAGAAGGAGAGAAGACAAAGATGGTTAGGCTTGGGTTCCCCTGTGATCTTGCCAGTGCAGGGAAATCTGGCCACCTTGATGGAGCCGCACCCCCAGGGTTGTAAGGCCTGGCTTCTGAAGGAGGTGCCATCGGGCAAGGTCTGCGAGGAACATCCAGACAAAAGAAAAGCTCAGTTGAGGGTGAGCAGCTGACTTCTGTGAGAGAGTGGAAAATCAGAGAAGACCCAGAAGGAAGAAATAACTTCTGGGGAACATATCGATCAGGACGATGCAAGTGGGGATCGCAGTGAGCTGTCTCCTTCCCCTCGCTCCTCCGGCAGAGCGGGAAGCCTCTGACAGCGTCGTGGGTGGTGAAGACTGAACAGCTCAGCCACGACCGGTGGAATGTATACTGCTTCAAGCACTCAGAGAACACTGAGGCACCGTCACGCCAGCTGAAGATTCCCCAGAGCCTGGCAGCTCTATCCCCAGGACGTCCTTTGGCAGATCTGAACCAACAGGAGCCCACCTAAATGCTCCCCAGAGGGCGCGGACATCTGAACTGAGGATTGGTCCCACTGGGGAACCTTCTACCGCAGTGAGCAGGAGCCCAGGAGCTTCTCACCCCCGCTGATTCTGCGCCGCCTCAAGCTGCCGCAGCTGTGTCGTGGGCGCAGCCTAAGGCAACCGTTTAGGCCCCCGAGGCAGAGGCTGCTAATGGCTCAGGAGAGGTGAGGCTCCCTTCCTACCTGTGAAGATAGGATCTGGGTCCGAGAGGGGAGCCCCAAGGAGACGTGAGGGAACAGAAAGGACACTGCTTTCCCAAGATCCCTGCAAGGCTTTTTAACAAAAAAGCTGTTTGGTTTATTTTAAACAAAAATAACTGTGCGCCCTTACCCCAGGTACAACACACTCGAGTGGCTCTCACCCGAGTCCTCAGCCCTGCACCCCAGCCCTGCACCCCAGTTCCCAGTGCAGACTGAAGCCAGCAGTGAAGGAGCAGGAACCTCAGCCAGGACACCCTAAACCCTCATTCGGAGCGCTGGTCGGTCCATGCTCCCCTCCCTTCCCTCCCCCCCGCTCCCCACCCTCCCCCAGGAGCTTCACATCTCTGCCTCTGAATCTGTTTCTGAGGGACTCGGACCTGAGACAGGTACTGTTTCATCAGGGAAAGTGAACAGAGACTGAGGCACAAACATGACAAGCAACAGAGGAAGGAGGGCTTGGTCTCATGGGACATCTGGCAGGCGTAGAACTCAGGCAAGGCTGAGAAGCCGGCTGCTGCATGAGAAGAGAGAGAGAGGTAGGGGCTTTATACACCTGGCTGGCCCCACGACACAGCTGTGGGCAGCTTGAGGCGGCGCAGACTGCGCGGGTGAGAAGCTCCTGGGCTCCTGCTCACTGCGGTACAAGGTTCCACGGTGGGACCAATCAATCCTCAGTGGCTAGGGTTAGATAAGGGGGGTCAGGGAGTTGAGGGGAGCCCCGTGATCAAATCCCAGTAGCTGTGTAAAGAAGGGGAAAAGAACAGAAGCAACACCCCCATAACCCCTTCTTACCCCCACACCCCACAAATGCCCACCGCCCACACACATTCACACCCAAACACGCCCCACACCCCACACACCCCTCCACACCACATCCCCACCTCTCATGCCTCACCCCCAGAACCTCCACACCTATACACCTCCCACACACACATCCCATGCTACCACCCGTACCACATACCCACACTGCCACTTCCCCCCAGCACCTCCCACCCCGCACACACTCACCCACAGTGCTCCCACACCCACACCACACCCCCGACACAATCCCACCCCACACTCATACCACTTGCCCACCCACATACACACCTTTACACCTACACACACACACACACACACACACGTCACATCCGTATTGTTTTGTACATCTCCCCATTACAACAAGCTAATGACTGCTGGACATTCAGGAACAGACCAGCAGTCCCTAGCCACAATGGCACTGAGCCTGGGAAGAGAAGTGGGCTGAAGAGAGCCTAGAGCTGTCCTGTCCCCATTTGGCTGTGAGCTGCAGCCCCACTCACCTCCCGGCTCCTGCCCCCACGGTGGCCACAGTCATATTGCTGGATGGCTTTAGGGCAGGAACCTATGCCCAGTGTGTGAGGGGAAGCCCAGCAGTACATTCAGGGGTCTGCATAGCATTCCTGGAAAAGCCCTTCCCTCCACCTAGTGTGTGGTGGGTGCCAGCCAGGCAAGCAGCAGATGCTGGGCAGGGTGGGCAGGAAGACCGTGCCCTGAGTGTGGCTGACCATGCAGGAGCCAGCCCAGCAGAACTCCCTGAAGCTGAAGTTAGGACTACAGAGCAAAACTCAGGATAATTTATAGCACTAGATTTTATCTCAACAGAACAAGGCCCGTACTGGTAGGAATAAGTGACTGCATAAGCAAATGGCAAAGGAACAATTTTTTCTTAGAGTTCCATCTAAATGCAGAAAGAAGGAAACAAATTTGCCTTTTGAATGCCACAGAAATAATTGTTACAAGCAGACCAAAGGACAGATGCTAAGATTAGCAGAAGGCTGGGCCAGAGATTTAGCTCAGTGGTTCTGGCACCTGCCTCGCAAGTGCAAGGTCCTGAGTACGATCCCCACCCCCCACCCCCGTGACCACATACAATGCTGGGCATGGTGACTCACCCCCACCAGCAATCAATACCACATACCACAGTGCCGGGCATGGTGGCTCACACCTGTAATCCCAGCACTCAGGAGGTAGAGACAGGAGGATTGCTGAGTTCGAGGCTTGCCTGGACTACATAGTGAGCTCAAGGCCAGCCTGAACTGCAAAGCAAGACCCTGTCTCAAAAAAAA
>PVIC010025464.1:0-25262 GCA_004025085.1 Thryonomys swinderianus
CTCAGGGCACTGGAGTTGTCACCACGGGCATCCCTGTAGTCGAGGTTCTCATGGCGGTTTCTGGTTTTAACCTGGAGGGGCTTCCACCCTGTGCTTCTGGTCACCGTCACAAGGCTGCCAAAGTACTCAGTTTCAGCACCATGCACTGCTCCAAGGGCGGTGTGTCTGTGGGGTTGAGGTGATACGTATTTAGAAATGGAATGTGGCATGATGTCCCAAGGTGCCGCGGAGCAGGTCACCACCTGGAGAGCTAGTGTCCCACAGAATGATGTACCATGAGCAAGGACTGGACTGTTTTTCACTCACTGACTCTTCGGTCACCTGTGCTGGGGGGATCCCAAGCCCATTGGGTCATCAGGGAGGGATAGATGTGCCGGTCCAGCCAGGTCACCCCGAAGGAAGGGATAAATGCCAGATGTGGGAGGAGTCACATGGCAGGCTTGGCTCTTACCTGGTCTTTGTCCCGGCTCTTCTGCAGGGGCACCTGGCCCCGCGGGCTTCTCTCACAATCTCTCCTGCCCGTGTTCCACCGTGTACGCAGGACAGTGCCACCTCGGGGCCCACTGAGATCCTGCTTCCCGGGCATGAAGAGAGCCAGACTCCAGACAAAGGGCCCCTGGCATACCCCCCAGGAGCACCGGGCTGCCACTGCCTGGGCAGTGGGCACAGCACCTGGTCCTGGAACCTCCCGGCCTAGCCTTGCCTCCCTGTCTAGTATGCCCACCAGGGTGAGATGGGATTGCCCTTGCCCGAGCCTTCTCTTGCCACCTCACCATTTGTCTCTGTGTCCTACTTTCAGATGTCTGCAGCTCTGCCCCTAATGAAGGAGCACTCTGCCATCAGCCCTTCACTGCCAAGGGACACCCCACAGTTCATCAGGGCCAGGCCCTGTGGCAATGTAGGACATGTGGAGGTCACGCGTTGGGCAGGATCCACTGCTGACACCGGGGGTGGGCAGTATGTGTGGTGTGTCCCTGCAGACCCAGGAGGCACAGCGCAGGCGCCTGTGACCTTTACTTCATAATTAATTTTAAGCATTTCCCACAGGAAGCCCATGGGATGCAATTAAAACATTATAGGGTGATCTTGGAGCACAGGGCCCTTCCTTTCTTCCTCCACGGCTCAAGTGTGGCTGTGACTCCACACCATACCAGTTTCTATTTTACAAAAGGGGAGAAAGGGGCACCCAGAGAAGAGTTAGGATCTCAGGCATCCAGATGTTTGGCAGAGGGTAAAAGTACTTCCCCTCCACAGTGACGGGTGTCCCAGGAATTCCTTGGGAGGACAGGAAAGTGACCAGTGCTGCCATTCCAAAGCCACCTTAACAGATGTGAAGAGTATAGAAATCTATGTATTATTGAATAATTCTTTTTAATATGCTCAAGAACAAGCAATTTGTAAGCCTGTTTACATTCTCACCATCTGGGTGCATTCTGCCACCCATCTGTTTCATGTAATTATGTAATTGTCAATATAAGGAAAGAATAGGTGATATAATTAACAAGAAAAATGCGTCCACACTGAGGTAGAGCGACATGCATCTGTTGAATGGCTTTTTGTTTCTCTCCCTTCATTGTTAACTGTTTTCATCACACCCTCCAGGAGAGCTGTTTTTGCTGGTGTGGAGTCTCTCCTGTTTCTCTCCTCTATCCTCTGTCTCTGTCTCTCTGTCTCTGTCATGCAGAAATAGGATTTTAAAAATGTTGCAGGAGCCGGGCATGGTGGCTCACGCCTATAATCCCAGCACTCGGGAGACAGAGGCAGAAGGATTGCCGAGTTCAAGGCTTGCCTGGGTTACTTAGTGAGCTCAGGGCCAGCCTGAACTATACAACAAGACCCTGTCTAAAAAAAAAGAAAAGTGTTGCAGGAGCTAACACAACTTGGAAAGAAATGCATGATCCCTGCCCCATGTTGTACGTTCATCTCTCTGAGTTGTGGGGGCCAGAGAATCATCTGCAGAATATAGAGGCAGAACACTAGGAAGATTTAGAGTTAATCATTTTAATTCAGGACAGATGGAAGGCCAGGGTGACTGCATGGCCTTCTCCAAGAATATTTGTTACAAAAACTGCTGTAGAAAAATTCCCATACTTGATGCTTTTGTTTTAACATCAAGACCACCAATATGAGTTATTGCAGAAACAGAATAACAGCCCTGCAAGCCTGGGCTAACTTTCACATGAGTCCACCACAGTAGACACATGAAGCTGTTCCTCTGTGGCATAGAGACGTGTGGGCACCTATGTGAAACTCAGGCTACTTGGTTACACTGTGGAGCACCCACCACACCTGCCTATGCTCGAGGACAGGAGGGGAAGGACAGAAGCCACCCACCATCTGGCTGTGGAGTTCTCCCTCATGACTTAGAAGCAGTGGTAGGCTTGTATTTATGGCCATCAAGATGACTTCTATCCCTGTGACAGCCAATCAGTTCATTCCCCTCTGCTGACCCTGAGTTCAGTTGTCTGAAGAACAGACATCTCCTGTAAACACTGTTCCCAGCAGCCTCAAGCATAGAACTGCTCTCCTGATTAAGCCTTGGATTTCTTCTCCAGATGCATAAAGAAGGGGATCATGCCCTGGGCCTGTTTAGAAGATAGTTGCCATTGGAGAAGGCAGAGCATAGTACACTGACCTCTGCAGATCAGAATTTTTCAGGAGCAGGGCACACATCCCAGCCCCCAACATTGGTTTGAAGACTTCCTCTCCCTCAGCAGGGAACCTCCTCTTTGAAGTGTGCATGGCAGGCAAGGTCGCCACTGGGGACACAAGAACTGACACATATAACTTAAAGGAAAAGAGGTTTATTCTGGGTCACATTTTAAAAGTTTCAATCCATGCATGGTTGGCTGGCTCCAGGCAAAAGGAGCTGGAGGGATAGGCTGGGGGGGGGGGTGTAAAGTTGCACACCTCATGGCACACAGGAAGCAGAGGAAGGAAGAGTGGGGAAAGGAGACGCACTCTTCAGGTCATGCCCCCAGTGACCTCTCCTTTTAACCAACCAGGACCCACCTCCTAACACCAAGCCAGCTGGAGTACCCTAGTAATCCAATCACCTTGCACAAGCTTCACTTCTGAGTAGTGAGGCTCTGGGAGGACATTCAGATGTAAGACCTAACACAAGGGATAGTTGAGAGGAAAACCCACAGACCCACAACCTTTTTTAGGTAATAGGCTCATCAAAAAATAAACTTCACAAGCTAGAACAGAGATCTGTTATTCACCTGCTTAAGTTTTGTCCTAAACTATGTAACTCTCCTACCAAAAAAAAAAAAAAAAAAACTAACAAAAAACTATGGTGTCCTCATGCTGTGCTCACTCTGTGAGCACTCTGGATAATCGTTTTCCACATGGAAAGTGCCGTGGCCGAGACCCCTCCTCACCATGGCAGCTGGGACAGCCCTCTGATGTCAGGTCCCCATCCCAGCTCGCTGCTGGTTATGTCCTGAGTGAGGCCCCTGAAGGCAGGGAAGCCATCGGCTTCTTTCCCTCCATGGCTCCCTGTCCAGCAAGCAAGGTATGGCTAGTTGCCACCAGGGTTTCTTCTTGCTCCTTTGGACCAAACAATTCTTTGCTAACTCCTCTATAACCATCCTCCAACTATCTTATTTTTAAATTGTTTCCTTTTCTCTCTTTAAAGCAGCACACCCCTAGAGTAAGCCCAGAGATGAAAATTCGTGGCACGCTGTGGGCAAGTGTTTCAAAGGAACAGAGTTTGGGACAAATGTGGCTAAGTTGCTCCGGGATTTTATTGGTTTTTGTCTTTACATTTGTTTCCTTAATCCAAAATTAAAATTAGTTGCAACCATAACTGACTAATCCATTAAGGATTTTTAAAGGGAAGAAAAATACCATTTCATTCCTAAAGAACTTTTCTTATGCCATTTTTAGGTTTGAAAAGGTTCTTTAACAATTACTCTTTGCATGAAAGTGTTCAGTTATAACTTGTAGCATTTCTTTAACAAAGGAGCATAAAGTGAATGTTCCTCAAGAGAAAATTATTATAAAAGAGCTATTTACACATATATAGTCATGCTCAACTACAAACTAGAAATTAAACAAGAATCCTTGTGTTCAGTGCTGAACCAAATTTAAAATATTTACACTAAATGGTTTTCATTTAACTCTCAAAAGTGGCATCAATTTTTCAAGTCATGACTGTCGCTTAAAATGCTATTGTGCCTGTGTGATAAATGTTTAATGCTGTGGTGGTACATGCACGGCTTAAGATCCATTATTTATTGCACCTTTGCTCACCCAGCAAAGGTGACGATTTCAGAGCCCCAGTGGTGCACATACATTCCTGCCAAGCTGATGGCTGACGGTGCGTCTCCTTACTGTAAATGTCAATGGGTTTCATGTGTTGTTGCTGCTACATCTTGTTTGGAAGCCACACGCCACACAGTTATGGGAAGCAGCAGATGGTGTCATTAACACAGACGCTGGGACTGTTTATGGCTGACGTGCGTGTGAGAAATTAAAAGTACATGACCCGTCTTCACACGGAAGCAGGATGTCAGCGATGAGCGGTGTGAATCCCAGCAAAACATGCCTGCTTCCTCCTTCCCGTTCCCAGGGCTGCTGGTAGCAGTTTGGAAACTACTTTGCACATGAGTGTCCACAGAGTGAGCCCAGGGGGAATTTTCCCCAGGACCTTTTGTATGGGAGCCTGAGACTCCCTGAAAGCCAAAGCTGAGCCAGGACAGTGACCTCCCGGGCGCCCCCGCCCCGCAAGCCTCTGGGACTCCCGATGCTAATTAGTGACGGCAGCTTTGCCAAGGCTGTTTGTGTTTGTTTTCATACCTTCGGCTATTTCAGCTCCTGCTTTGGTTGGGAAACTTGCCATGGAGATCATGGAGCTGGTGCTCTTTTAGTGCTATGACAGTCACCATGGATGGGTTCACAGAACCAGAGGGAAGAGGGGACGTTTCTGGACCAGTCTCTTTCCCGCTGCAGGCTCCTCACTGCACAACAGTTAGCAGCAGGAATAACCAAAGTCAGGCTTTTGTTGCCGGGTAGAAGATCCTGGGGCCTCCAGGACTGTGGATCTGGCCCTTCCTGTGACTCCTTGGGCTTTGCCTCTTTTCATTCATTTCAATTTAAAAAGGAGATGGATTTGTTTCACTCCTCCCTCTGAATCCTTCAGCTGAACCAGGAGGCGAGTCTGTTGATTCTGACCAAATTCTTTTGAACTTTGTTTGCGGCCTTAACATACTCTGTAGGAATTTTCAGAAAGGCTTATTCTTTCCAAACATTCTTTGTGAGCTGCTTTTACAATAGGCCAAGTAAGCCTTTTGGTGTGCAAAATTTTAAAGTCATGTGAAAGAGAATACAGACCATTGTTCACATTGAGATGAAAGCGAGATGCCTAATTTCTTCTGACTAAATCAGAGCTGTTCTTGGAGGCCTGCGGAAGCGAGGAAGCTAATTGAAAGGTGAACACTGAGCACAGAAGCCCCCATCAGACACTGCAGATGTTCACATGCCCTAGTTTACTCCTGGGTGTATCAATATGTGTTAGAAACATCCAGGCGTAAAACCAAAGCAGTGGTAGGCGGGGCATGAGGCTGAAATGCAACAAGTGCAGAACTGCACACACTTGGACAGAAGTTCTCGGCCATGTGAGTCTTCTACCTGAAAAGGGACCCGAAGCCTAAGCCAGCAGTCAACATCCACGTCCCCAGCCTGAGCAGTGGCTGTGGGGGACAGGAATACTCACCTGACTGCGTCCAGGGATTTTCCAAGTCATACTGGCTAGCAAGAGGTGGCACAGGGATTTAGCTGGCCAGCAGGCTTCCCTTCAATGTCTCTCCTGACCCCGGCTCCTCCCTGGGATTCTTATATTGTGCAAGCCCCACCCTTCTCCTTCCCAGGCTGCCTCGCAGCATGAGCTGTACCCCCTGCACACAGGGACCAGCCTATTCTTCAGCAGCTGTTTGCTCTTACCTTGGTTTTCTCCCTCATCCACAGTGTTGTTCTTCCTCTCATCCAGCTAGAAATATTCTACTGATCCTTCTAACTCCAACTCAATGGTCACTTTCTCTAGGAAGCCTTCCTTGACTTTCTCTGCTGCTAAATGAATGCTTGCTCTTTAATCTGCTCCTTTTTGGATTCATTTGTTACACAGCCATAGCTTCCTAATACTCTACCTTTCTCACTCATCCTACATTTTATTTATTTGTGGGCTGGGGATGTAGCTCAGTGGCACCGTGCTTGCCTGGCAATATAAGATCCTGAGTTCAATCCCCAGTACCAGAAAAAAGAAAAACTTTCCACATTTTATTTATTTGTTTGTGTTCCTATCTAGTAAATTTGCCTTAAAACAAAAACTATATTATTCATCCCTCAGCACATGGGCCAGTGCTTGGGACATGGTAGATATTCTGTATTTATTTGTTGAATTAAGGTCTATATTAACAATTTGATGGTAAAATTTTAGGATACTGAATAGGTCATTAGCTTCCCTCAGAATTGCTTTACACATGTACTTCCCTTTTCCACCAGCAAGTGAGACTTTGTTGCTATAGTTAAAGGAAAGACAGCAGGCCACTTATGCTAGAGGTCCTATTGTTTACAGACTGTTGTTTACAAAAAGTTCTGACCTGAGAAATCAGAAGAGAGATGGTAACCAAGTCCCACAAAGTAATGAGATTTTTACCTACCTCCTTATGGAAAGTCACCTTGATGTAGGTGGATGTAGGGTCCACCCTGCCAGCCACAGGGAAGTGAAGGGGCTGGAGATTGACTTCACTCACTCATGGCCAATGATTTTCAGTTAAGCCTGAGAGATGAAGTAGCCATAGGGACAGCAAGCAAAGGGGCTTGGAGTGTGTCCTGGTGGGCACAGAGGTGCAGGGGCTTGAGGTGCTCCTGGGAGCAAGGGACACCCACACACCCATCACCACTCTGAGCCCTGTGCACTTGGCCCTTCCTCACTCCTCTCTCTGGGCAATAAACTCGAGATCCGGGAAGCGAACTGTTCTAAGGTTCATGAGAATATCAAACCCGAGGAGGGAGAGGCCACAGATCCTCCAACTCCTAGCCTGTTGGGCAGAGGCACAGATGACAACGCAGGCTAGTGATGAGCTTCAAAGTGGACGGGACCGAGCCCAGCTAAACCGCATCAATGGAACTGGGTCACAGGACACACAGCAGTGCCAGAGGATGAGCTGACCCAAGAGAAAGCCTTACATTTGGTGTTAGAAGTGTTCTTGGGGCAAGAAGGGAGAGGAAGACAGGTTTGGGGGCTTCAGGTTTTTCTCCTTTTGATGTGTTTTACAGGCGAGGACAGTTTTTGCTCTTGGGTACTTGTATGAAATTGCTATTATTTCTGAAGCATATTATCAAACAGGAAGGCTGCTTTCCTTCCCTCTGCAAGGTGTTCCAGACTCTGAGGTTCCGCTCATATCCCATTCCAACACAAATGCTTTATTTAGTGGGACAGAGAATTGAGAACCATTAGGTAGCCAGTGTGTGTGTATGTGTGCGTGAGTTTGTGTATGTTTCCAGAGATACAGATAGAGCTGGAGCCAGTGACAAAGGCCTGTAACCCTGGCGCTTTATGAGGCTGGGGCAGGAGTGTTGCAAATTCAAGCCCAGCTTGGACAATTTAGCATTAGCAAGACTTTGTTTTAAAATTTTAAAAAAGGTGTGCGTTGAGGGGGTACTGGGGATGTAGCTCACTACAAAAGCCTTTGTTTTAATGCCCAGTGCTCTTCCACCTGTGTATGTGTACATGTGTGTATGTGACAGAGAGAGACAGACAGACAGGTATACAGACAAACAGCAATGACAGTTTGTGTTTTCAGAGCACTGTGAGTCAGGTAACTGGTTGTGGAAAGCATTTCCCTACCGTCAGTTTCTCTCTTCCTGTCTTTCCCTCTGTGCTCAACCCAAGAAGTCCGTCTCCAGCCTATGGCTGACAGCACCTTGAGGTTGCTGCAGGAGTAACAGTCAAACAGCAGACAGGCTCCATCTCCGCAGTGCAGAGGACTCTGACCACTTGCTGCTGCTGGTGGGAAAGGAGAGACCTGGGAGACTCACGCCAGGCTGGTCTCACAGCGTGCGTGTGGGTGGCACTGGAGCAAGGCTCACAGATCCTGGTGTCCCTGCGGCTCCCAGCACCCTCCTTTGCCGTGTTTGTGTATAGCACAAAGCCACAGGTTAGCATTCCTGAGATGATTAGAACTATTTCTTCAGAGCTATTTTTAATTAAAGAAATAAGTGAATTAATCACGTAGCACATCAAGTGTGAGACACCATCAGATATAAGATACGCCTTTATTTTCTCTACCATTAAGAAAAACAGTGACCAATTCAACTCCAAGAGAGTGTCTCTGCAAGAGCCCTGAATGGCCTATGAATCGGTTGTGTAAGTCACCACTCTGAGATTTCTTTCATATGTTTAGAGGGGCAGCAGTGTATGTTTTTTTCAATCCCATTATCTGTTGGCTGATGAGAACAGTTTTCGGATGTGTCCTCAGTAACTGAATTTAACATGGCTTCACCTGCCTGTGTCCGCCTGTCACCCTTTATTTGTTCCTGAAAGCACTCAAAGACTCGCACTGCAAGAAAATGTGAAATTATTGTCATTCCTCTAGTGGCTAATATTTGCTGTACTAGTATCAAATTTGTACCCTGCTGCTCAGTTTCTGGGCCTTTATGGCAACAACAATAAGTGTTTATTTCCATGCTGAATGATTCCATAATCTTCTTGAAGGCATTGTCAGGGGCAGTTAAACTCAGCACATATTGTTCGCACACGGCTCTCGAAGCGATGACAATGAGCAGCCGTGACCCAGTCACTCGTGCTCGAATGAAGGCAGCTGTGTCACTACCTCTGCGACTGTTGAGGTGCCGCTGGCTGCAGGGCTAAGTTCAGGAATGCTAACCTGGGCAAAATGTGCAAACCGGAAGGTATGAAATCCAGTAAAGCCCTTCCGTTCAACTTACAGCAGATTTTTTCTAGTAGAAATGCTCAGTGGTCACAGTACAGAGAATAATTTGTTGATTTCTTTTTACTTTTTTGAGACAGGGTCACACTGTGTAGTCCAGGCTGGCCTCAAACTCATGGCTATCTTCCTGCCTCAGCTTTCTGAATGTTGGCACTATAAGTGTGTGCCACTATGCCAGCTTTGTGGCTAATTTTAATGTTTCAAAACATCTGCAAAATTATGGTGACAGGCAAGGTGGAAGTATAGATATAGGAGCAGGGACAGATGGGAAAATAAAAAATAGAAGAAAAATATAAATGAAAGGAATTAACTCACTAGAGTTAATAGTTAGAGACCAGGAATTGTATACAATACCCATTCTTTCCTTTAGACTTTGTAACAAGGTCTTGATTTTACTCAGTACACCCAACTCAGAGAAGAGGATACGTTCCCTGTCCTCCCTATGTCTGCCATGAGATGGAAGTCATTGGGAGGAGACTTCTGGAGAAGCTCAGAGGGAGTGAGTCAGCCAAAAAGAAGACCTTTTTCCTTCCTGCTTCCTGGGAGGAAGCTGTGATGTCTGGATCTCCAACAACCATATGGCCCATTTCTGAGGGTAGAAGTCATGCAGGAGGATGTGAGGCTGGCAGGAAGAAGAACCCCAGATCTCTGGTCTGCTCAGTCTCTGGTGGCACTGTCTCAGTAGCCCTAGATATATAATTCCACCCTTCTTTTCCCTTCATGAGAAATTATCTTTCATCCTGTTTAAGCTGTTAGCAATTAAGGTTCCCATGAAAATGCAGCAGAGCCCAACTGTAATGGATGTTGAAACCTTTCCTCTTCAGCTAGGACCCACTCTCGTGGGCGAAAGCCCCAAGAATCTATGAAGCTCCCACTCTGCTGGAATAACATAGAGGTTGTAAAGGAATTAAAGGGGCATAATTTTTCCTTAGAAAAATGACTTCCTTCTGGAGAGTGTTACTAATAATTTTGCAGAGACAAAAGCGAGAACTCCATCCACTTCTGAATACTCGGTGAGTTCCCCGAGTGTACCTGGTACAATGTTGTGGACAACGTGGTGAGCAGGTCACACGGTGGCCCCCACACTACATGGCTTTGAGCTCCTGCTTCCAGTGTCCCTGCGCCATTTTTACCCACAGCAAAACCCACGGATTCAACAGTTTGCACTGCTTGGAATGGTAGAGCTATGAAATTGTGGGAGGGCTCCTAAGCCCCCAACCTTCCTAAAGCGAGGCTCCAAACCACAGCTTGACAGGCTCCCAGAAGGGGTTGGTGTTCATATGTACCTGGGAGCCTTTGACCTACTTCTAGTAGAAAGGCTTTTTCATATTGCACTTTGGGGCTTGATTGTTTGCTAAGAGTCTGTGCCCTTTCCCCTTTGTTTATTTGATAAACATTGGAACAGTCGTTCAGAGAGGCCACTTATGAACTCTGAACTTTCCATCCTGGCCAACATTTGCAGCACCATCAATCTGTCTCCATTTGTTTTGCTCAAATTGGGATAGTGCAGGACTTTTCAAAGGAAAAAGAGAGAATGGAGATGCACAGGGCGAAATTACATTTGTCAAGCAAAAGGTGGCTTATTAAGGATTTCAGAAATTTTACTTCTAATGAGTTTGAGTCTCTCCCTCTTCCATTTATTTCCCTGCATGGACAGAGATCCCTTTGAAGTCTTTGGGAGCTTTCTGCAAGAAGAAAACATACACATATGGGTGTGTACTGAAAATTGAGCTCATTGTTTTGCCCTTTTAAAATATATGTTTCAAAGATTTGCCTCTCATATGGTGAACAGCAGTGAGGATGTACAATTTTACCTTGTGTAACATCTTGGCCTGAAAAGCTCGAAGTGTTATATCCGTAGACATGTTTTAATGAGCAGTTCTGCGTTTGCCACTGAGGAAGGCAGAGGGTGGTATAATTTATTTCCATTTTACACTTGAGGAAATGGATATTTAGGAACAAGAGGCTCAGAATCTCACCCAGTAGCAGGATTAGGAAAACAAACCCATTTTTGCCACCAGGCTATAGATACCCAGTCTAATCATCTGGAAGGCTGATTATCACCTTGAAAGGCTAATTGTCATTAGAAAAAAATTCACCATAGTGCCATGCTCTGTTTTAATACAAAGCTGGCATTTATTAGGTTCCATCACTTATATTCTGGCTGCTCTCTAATTTACTAGCTTATTTATAGTTTTAGTGACTTCTGCTTTTGGATTGATTGCTGATATTGAGTTTTAGTATTGTTTTTCTCATCAATTTTAACACATGCTAAGTGTGAAAGGGAAATCAAACCAGATATAGAAGCACACAGTTCAGGTTTATACATGTCAGCTAAGGTTACATTTAATGAATTTTTATGCATACAGAACAGATAGCTAATATGCATAAAACTCGAAGCTATTGAAATGTGAACTGTGGAATAAACTCAACTATCAGATTTAATCCTAGCAAGTTCTAAATTTATCTACATCATTCATTTGGCCACTTAAGGAAACAGAAAAGAACACACTAAACAATCTTAGTGGTCGAAGTAGCATCAGCACCCTTTGAAAGGGGCTTGTGAGATGCACATATAATGTATTGATACTTCCACCATTTATCAAATGGCCCAAAACACATTGCAGGAATTGTTCATATAAAATAAACCAAATGCCTCCAGAAACCAAGAACCAGCTCCTGGTCCTAAGGACCAAACAAGTCTAGTCGGAGTGTGACAGACAAACAAAATAAGTAAAAGTGACCAAAAACCCTTCCAGTGACTCACTACTCATAAGGCCTATCTTCTGTTCTCAGAAGCCCACAGGATATGACCAATAAAGGAACTAAAATTTAAATGCTTGCTCATCACTATCCACATCTCAGCCCCCCAACTTCCCTCTCTGTTTCCTTCTCTCCAGTCCTCCCCATTCCTCTGCCCCCAGCACCCTTTGCTCTGCTTTAAAATTTCCTGACAGGCACATCCATCACATATTACCCCTGCCCTTACCTATCTTAAGGGATGAAATTTAATGTTTGTATTTTAAACTCATTACTAGAGTCAACATCAATTTTAAGGAACATTTCTTTTAACTTAAAAGATCAGCTTCTACACCATGTTATGAGTTATTTCTTCTTGATGGGACATGTGTTGACATCCATGCTGAAAATCATCAGTTTGTGTAAAATGCTAACTTAGGCCAGGCATGGTGGTACCCATCAGTAATGCCAGATACTCAGGAGGCAGAGTTAAAAGGATAGAGGATGAGTACAGCCTGGACAACTTACAAGACGGGCTGATGTATAGCTCAATGGCAGAGTGTCCCTGGGTTCCATTTCTAGTACTGCAAAAAAACAAAACCAAAAAACTTAGTGTCATTAGAAACTGGAATCAGAAACGTCTGGAAGAGATGTAGAAGTCAAGAGCCTGGTTTCCTACCCTCATAGTACTGGTATAATGTACAGCTAAACAGCCAAGAGTCCCCTCGAGTCAATCTTTGAATACATTCAATTTTTATCCATAAAATATGAGGCAATAGGGGTTTTATTTCTTTATTATTAAGGAAAGAGGATGTGTGGCATGTTTACAGTGGATGGTCAGTGGAGAAGCAGACACACTTGCATGACTCAGGGGGTCTTCTTATCCCCGTTTTCTTTTCCCATGAAAATTTGGAAAATGAAGGAAGGAAATATTTTACTTTTCATTAAAAAATGGCCTGTGCTTTCTGCTTATGGGCAAAATAAACCCTTTTGAAAATAGTAGACCCAAGCCTCATTTATAGCTGTTATTGGGAAAGATTTCCAGGCTGGGAAAAAATTTTAAAAGACTTTAAAAATCATATCTAGTAATTTTAAAAAGGTGATTTTTTTCAAGTCAGAAGACTTCATCATACTTGATGATGGATAAGTTTTTAATTAAAACTTTGGCACAAAACTGAATTTCCCATGAATCATTGAGATACCCAGTCACTCTCTTGAGACAATACTGGCGTTGGTAGTGATAGTCACCTCTTGACGCCCTGAGGCCACTTTATGTATTTTGCAGTTAGAAAGGTGATTTCTGAGGCCTGGCAGCTGTTGGTGTTAAAGCTATTGTGTGGGAAACAAAAGCCATTCTGTTCAGTCCCCAGCCGCCTTTGTGTTCCTGACACTGGAGCTGTTTCATAAATGCAGTGTAACTCTCTACCAAGAAATTTCATTATTGTCCATGTTTCAGTGTCAGCTTGGGTTCTGAAAGCAGAGGGGATGTCTGTGCTACCCAGTGTAGCAGGAAGTTGGGCTTCTGACCCCTATCAAGAAGCTTGCATATAAGATCTGTTCATTAAGATATAATATCAGATGCCTCTGTAAGCATGTATGTGCTTCCTTCCTTCCTTACCCTACACTCCACACTTGAGGCTGGCTAGAGTGAGTGTCCTGTCAGCTGCTGGCCTTGGGAACTAATCAGAAAACAGTGCACCAACATGCCCAGGTGGACCCATATGAAGTAGATTTCTTGTATACTTCTTCATTGACCTGATCTGCGAAATTTTCATAAAGCCAATTAGAACTGACATTTATTTAAAGAACATGTACTTTTTCACCTATGAGGTGTATCCGTTATTTTCACTTAGAAAGTATATCCCTGTAGGAAGTTTTCAGTCATATACTGTCTTAGTTAATTCTCTCACATTCCTGAAACAAAATACACAACACTCAAACTTAAAGGGGGAAGGTTTATTTAACTTACAGTTTGGGAGTCCATAATCAGCTGGCTCCAAAGCAGGGTGACACATGGCAGAGGGACAACAGTTCATGGCCAACAGAAGTTGCAAAGGCAACAAGAGACTTTAACAGGGTCTTTCTGCCTCTTTTACTCTACTGCCAGGATTATAATTGTAACAAACCAATTAGTGGACTGATTTAATAATCACATACCCGTAATCCCAGTGTCACACACTATAAATTCAGCCACTTCTGAAAAAGCCCTATGACAGCATGAGGATTTGGGGGGAACAGCTAGACATAAACTATAACACATACAAAAGAAAAAAACTGGCCTAAATAATCAAGGTAGTATATCAGGCTTTATCATCTTTTCTGCCTTTCACTCCTCCCTCAGATGGGCCCTTTGTTAGGTGATTTGAAGTGTCCTCCTACCTAACAGACATTCAGTTCAGCCATATGATTTGCACTGGCATTGCTTATTTTTGACTACTCTCCTCATTCTCCTATCATATCACAGGAAGAGTATGTCCTTGTTCCTTCTCACCAGAAAAGACAAATGTGAGCAGAGAAAGAATCTGTAGACTAGAGCCAGATGCAGGGTAATAAATCCAGCTTTGATTATCCAACTTTTAGCTGATCTGGAGCTGCTGAATAAGAACAAGTGACAACTGACAAATAAGAATGAGGGACATTTGCTTCAGGCCAATACATTTTGGAATGGTTTGTTAGGTAGCACTCTGGTGGCAATATCTGACTCTTGCTGATATAGCTGAAGATTGCAAAGGTAGCATGAGCTTCCAGGTTGGTTTTTTGTTTGTTTGTTTGTTTTTTGTTTTTCCTTTTTGAGACAGGGTCTCGCTTTGTAGTTCAGGCTGGCTCTGAGCTCACTATGTAGTCCAGGCAAGCCTCGAACTCAGCAATCCTCCTGCCTCTGCTTCCCGAGTGCTGGGATTACAGGCCTGAGCCACCACGCCCGGCATTGTGGTATGTGGTATTGATTGTTGGTGGGCGGTACTGATTGCTGGTGGGCATGAGTCTCCACGCCCAGCACCGCACGTGGTCACCAGGGATGGAACTCAGGACCTTGCGCTTGCGAGGCAGGTGCCGGAACCACTGAGCTAACCCTCCGGCCCTCCAGGTTGGTTTTGAAAGGAGTCCATGTTGTTTCTCAGCAAATCCCTTGAGGCTTCAGAATGATTTTTCAGAATGACTTTCCTCTTGGTAGCCTCATGGCTGTAACCTCCACAGCTATACCCTGTGTCATCTGGAAAGCAAGAAATCTCTTCTCCAACTGTCATACAAATATCCTGGGCTTTTACTATGATGAAGCCAACCTAAGTCACATGTTCCTCTTGGCCAGTGGTTGAGCAAAGGAGGGTAGGGTTATTACAGCATGACTTAACATCAATCCAAGTCCCCTCCTAAAGATGAGAATCGATCCAATCTCTTCCAAAATCCATGGGGTGCTGAATTAAAAGTGGCAGAGGGAATGAAATAGTTGCTGAAAGTGCTGCCAGTAATGTTAATTATGGACGGTCTAAAATCTCCCAAATAAGTTTTTCAACCTTATTAATACATTATTTAGTTCAAGACATTTTTCTGCTTCCTTATTGCTAGGCTCTCCAAAGCTAGAAAGAGGGGTTTATCCTCTAGATTTCAGGTGTTAACTAGTAAATAGCAAAGCATTAAGGCTACACAGGCATAGAAGGTTTAAAATGGGACTTCACCATAAGCATAATGGATTCCCAATTCCTAGAATCTCAGGATTTTAAGAAAAAGTATGTTTTACCTACTAGTGCAGGTCTTTGACCTAGACAGAGAATATTACTTATGATGTGATGACAATCGAATGGAGTAGTATAAGGATAAGGCATTTCCACTGACTTCTGGCCTCCATTGCTTCTGAGGAGAAGTCAGCTGTAATTATTATTATTATTATTATTTTTTTTTTTTTGGAGACAGGGTCTCGCTTTGTAGTTCAGGCTGGCCCTCAGCTCACTATGTAGCCCAGGCAAGCCTCGAACTCAGCAATCCTCCTGCCTCTGCCTCCCGAGTGCTGGGATTACAAGCGTGAGCCACCACGCCTGGCAGCTGTAATTATTTTTTTATGGAGAAGGGTTTCTTTCTCCCCACAGCACCTCCAGAATTTGTTATTAGTTAATTTCTTTTTAAAATTATTTTATCATCCAGACCTACAGAAAACACTGGTAAAAAAAAAAAGGTGTTTTTAATTAATGACTTGAAAAATAGAATTGAGGTCTTTTGTCACTCATTCTTGAATGAGTCTAACATTCAAGAATACCTGCCCACCTCTTTATAAAACCCTCTTTGTACATGGAAGACTCCATGGCAGCCTCTTCAGAGAAGTTAACCAACCAAAAAGCTAATCTAGATAATTTGTGCAAACCAGGTGTTAAAGGAATTACTTACTCTCTGCTTCTGAGTCCTTCCCAACCCTGAGGTATCTGAAATACTTAACAGCTTTTCATTCAACACGTTTATGACAGTGAACAAATGTTTGTCTTTCAACAAATATTTTTCAGCATCTACTATCCATAAAGCATTTTGTTAAGTACTGTGAAGGAAATGAAGAGATAATACTAATATGCAAATATCCAACTAATATAATTGACTTTGTCTTGGGAAATTTTGGAGATAGGAAAAGATTTGAGGTGTTTTATGAAACTGCAATTCTCAGGGAATAAATAATTTGTCTTCTTGAGGGATTATTTCCCTTGCCAATTCTATTATTAAGGGGGTTATTTATATGAAATATCTCTTGGCACACACCTATAATCCTAGCTACTTAGGAGGATCACAAGTACAATACAAACCAAACCAACATAGCAAAGCCTTGTCTTAAAATAAAAGGGCTGGGGATATAGCACCATGGTAGAGCACTTGCCAAATATGTACTGTATCATGGGTTCAATTCCAAGAACTGAAAAAAAGACAAGATACAAATCAACCATTTCTTTAAAATACCTTCCTACATATTTCACTGTAGCAATTGCATGGGCATTATTAGGTTTGATTTGCTGGGAATGTCATGATTAAATAATCCCACACAACTACTAACCTAAGATGCTGGGTCAGCCACATTTCCCTCAATGTCCTCTTTCTATGTTTTTTCCAGTTGGGTTATGCCTTGAACCACACAAACAGAAAGCTAACATTGGAACCTAAAATAACTGTCAATGCCAGGATTGTTGTGGTTGGTGCCTCTAGTGTTGGAATTTCCTTTCTAGAGACGTTGGTGTTTTGGTGAGTTGTTCACTTTTATCTATTCATTTATTTTTATTTTATATCACTAATTAACATGGTTGTTTTGCCATACTGAGAATTAAATCTAGGGTCTTACATATCCTAGGTAAATGCTTTATCATTGAGCTATATCCCTAACCTCTCATTTATATTTTTAAACAATAGAAATTATTTTTCTACACCTGCAGCAAGCCTCTTCAGAAAACAGATTGTTTGCCACCCTACACCCTTGCCTGTGTGGATTAATGAATCCAAGGAATAGTCTAGATAGAGGAAGGGCACAAACTAGCTCCCCAGGCAAAATCTGTCTTGCACCTGCTTTTGTGAATAAAGCTTTATTGGAACACAGCCACATACATTTTTTAAATGTTTTCATGTTATAATGGCAGTTTCATGTAGCTATGACAAAGACCAATTGGCCTGTGAGGCCTAAATTAAATACTATCAACTCCTTTTCAGAAAAAGTTTATTGATCATAACCTATGTGAATGATTCCCTTACTGACCCAATCATAGGAATTACTTAGAGCATTTGTTGAAGGTGTAGATTCCCAGAACCCACCCCAGACTAGCAGAGCCAGGAACTCCAGGTAGAGGAGTCTAGCATCAGGCAGGTTGGGGAACTGGTTTTGACTTTATGTATTACAAACAGGCAATCATCCAGAAATGACCTATCAGCCAGGACCTCTCCTTCAGCCCTGTATTCCAAGTGCTGGAGACCAGGGTAAAATCCTTCAGGGAAGGCCAAGACCTACACCTCTCTCTGGTGTTTTCTCTTACAATCCCTGCAGCATAAGCAAGGCTTCCTCACAGAGCCCTATTCTGTGTAGGCGATTCCCGAGTATTCCTGCTCCCCAATCTCTTTCTCTCCCATCTGTTCAATGAACTTCAACATCTCTTTACCAGGCCAAACACAGGGCTACAGCACCCTGAATTTGGGGTCATGCCCCAGAATCACCAGCCCCTGATAAAGAAACCTGTGTGTGTTATCTAACTTCTCTCAGACGTGATTCTTATTTACTCTTCTTTCAAAATATATTTTTGTTTTTAATTGACAGTAGTTGAATATGTTTATGGGTTAACAGTAGTATATAAATTCATGTGTACTAGAGGGAATGATCATATCTGGGTAACTGACATATCTATCATATGTCACCAAACATCATTCCTCTGGATTAGGTACATTCAAAATCCTAATAGGTATTTTGAAATATTCAATTAATTATTGTCAACCAGTTATTCATCTGTACCCTGGGACACTGGGAGTTCCTCCTCCTCCTAATAACTAACCCTCACTTAGTCCTTATGGCTCACATGTTTTTAAAGACCCTAACTTTTTGACACCACAGAAACCTGAATGGCAAGAGCCCCAGTTTTTCCAAATCATTTTCTCAGGATCACATGAGAAACTTTAGCTACTGTTAAAAATCACAGGTGTCCTGGGCCGGAGGATTAGCTCAGTGGTTCTGGTGCCTGCCTGGCAAGTGCAAGGTCCTGAGTTTGATCCCCAGTAACCACATACAATGCTGGGCATGGAGACTCACGCCCACCAGCAATCAATGCCACATACCACAGTGCCGGGCGTGGTGGCTCACGCCTGTAATCCCAGCACTTGGGAGGCAGAGACAGGAGGATTGCTGAGTTCCAGGCTTACCTGGGCTACATAGTGAGCTCAGGGCCAGCCCGAACTACAAAGCAAGACCCTATTTCAAAAAAAAAAAAAAAATCACAGGTGCCAGAATGGGAGGTGGGAAAATATAGTCCTTCTGGACTCTTACCGATGTTGATAGTTACCAGCCCAAGGACGAGAGTGTGCTTTACAGGGTACGCTAAGGGAAAGCACAGAGAAAATGACCTCTGAAAAGTGTGTGCACCTGGTTGACACCAGGACAAGTTAACCCCAAATGGGGATTTTGTTCATTTGACATCATGTTTTCCAGAAAAAGGAAAGAACTGACTTTTTGAAATTTCCTAGTTGAAAAATATTTTCTATCTGTTCAGTTTTCTGGAACATTCCTCTAGTTAACTAGAAATAAGCTTCATGCCATTTTTGAAGTTAGCAAAATTCCTATCCGTAAATAAGCAGTCAGATGGCGGCAGCAGTGTTTCACTGCAGGAGTGAACTCATGAGACGCTGCCGTGAGACAGTCCCTGTCCTGCGTGCGCTGCCCTGTCACCGAGTACTCACCCACACTGATGGGTCCCTTCATCGGAGGCCCTGAGCAGCGTGTCTTGTGTCTTGTGCAGCCACCTTTGAATGATGAATGAGCAGGGTGGGGTTGAGAAATTGTGATAGTCAAGAAGTGCTCATAAACACGTCTTAAATCTTCATTTAGCTGTATTTGTAGTAATAACATTCTGCTTAAAATGATTGCATTAAGATATATACATGTAATTTTCTTTTTGTGGATTGACTTAGATTTAATAAAGACAGATATAAATTTTGATGTAAGTACTGGGTTGATTAAATTCTCCAATCCGACAGACCTTTTTAAAGCATTCTAAAGTGCTCGTAATTCTCTGTCATCATTACAGAGATTATGTGCACTAAAAATAGACTGGCATCAGTTTACGGATCCCTAATCCTTAAGAGAGGAAATCGTTTTCTCATTATTTTCTCTAATTATTTTAAATCAGCAATCTCCATAGTAACCTACTACATATTTTGTCTTAGTAATTTAGCTGGCACTTGAACTGAATTTTATACATCATTTGAAATGTAATGAAATTGAAGAAATATTGTTTTCACAAAATACTACCTATCTATGAGAACTAAATCCACATCTTGGGAGCACAATTTAGAAAAATCTCCCTCCCAGTATCCTTGAGCTACATTTGTAGACTCAGCAGCTGCACTGTAGTTCCTGGAAAATCCATTTCAGACCCGGTGTAGGAACCTCTTTTTCCAGAAAATCTGGCAATCCTGTTACCTGGTAACATAACAGACACACACTTTGTTCTTACATTATCTCCATGCAAGAAATTACAAAGTGCATTTGGTCTCCTCTTCAAAGGACGTCAGAAGCAGTCCTTGCACACATCCTGTGCCCTCGTTGTATCAATCCTTCGCCGAATGCCACGTGCATCTAGGAGAGCTGAGTGAGGCTGAGCATAGCACCTGAGATGCCAGGATGAAAGCTCCATGCCCGGCAGGGTGGGCTTGGGGCTTTGCTCTTGGTGTTATGTTTCAAGTACACCATTCTCTCTGGTCCTTGTGTGCCTCCTGTGCAGACTGACTTCGGTGGGGACTCACCTTCTCGCCCTTGGTCGTTAGGCCTGTGAGTCAGCCCTGCATCCTGTTCTTACCGGGACAGGGCCTCTCCAACCCGCAGGTCTGGCAGGTGTTTCCCTAGGGATGCCCACCAGCAATTCCACCTTGTACTTCTCTCTTGGGTGCCAGAGCCCAGATCTGTTTGCAGTCTGCGTGTGCCCAGGGGGCCTGGGACAGATGGCATGTGGAGAGGGATCTCCAGGGTGGGTCACACTGGTATGTCTTCTCCCCAGGCTTGTGCATCGTCTTCCGTGGGGGCTGTGGGAAGCAACTCAAGAGGCATGAAGAGCCTGTATGTGTTGGCCTGCCCAGGACCCTGGTCTTGTCTGCCATCCCATACCTGCCAGGACATGGGTCTCCTTGCAGAGGAGCAGAAACTGGGCAAGGGTAGGGCAGGGATGTCCTAGGTATAGATACTAGTGCCTGGGCAAGGAGAGATAGGACTTCAGACATTTTCTTGGAAAAACTTTGTGGGTGCCTTCCATCATGCCCAAGACATTCAGGTGATAGGCCTGATTATTGGAAACTGTAACTTTATTATGGGTAGATTGTTTACACTTGGCTGTCATGGTGTTTGGTTGTAGGAAGCTGTTGGCTTAGGCATCTAGTGTACAGGCATCCATGTACAGAGGTGATCAACATGCACAGCGAAGGTTTAAAAATTTATTTAAAAAATTATAATTAATTTTTTAAAATGTATTACTGTGAAAGATACTTTGCCATGAATCCCCCTCACAATATTTCTCCTGACTTAGAACACACTTATCCTATCATTCTCGCTACTCTCTATAGCAGTTCTGGACTTCTCTTTCCTGAGTGTCTTTACAATATGTGATTAAAAAAATACAGCAAACGCCGCTGCTGAGTGCCGTTCAGCAGAAAGGCAGGCTCATAAAAAGAGGACACTGTGTTCCCATCCCCCATGTTCACCAAATCTGGCACCATGTGACTTCTGGCTCTTCCCCAAAGTCATAATGACCAAGAAAAGGAAATGTTTCAGGTCAACTCAGGACATCGAGGCAGAGAAGACAGCACAACTGAAGACACTCAGGGAAGAGGACTCCTGAGCCGCTGCAGAAAGTGGCAGCAATCATGGGAAGAGTGCATTGGAAACAAGAGGGAGTGTTTGATGGAGATTAATGGCAGTTTGTCTTTTACTCTCATAAATTTTTAAAATTTAAACATTCACCATACTTTGTGATCAAACCTCTGACATTATTCCTCTCAGCACTTCTCTTAATATAACTAAACTATAGCCACTGAGGGCAAAACCAGAAGCAGCACTGGCTGAGAGCCTACACTAGGGCCAACCAGCTCCGGGGCACATGATCCGCGGGTGGCCCTGTTAGTCTCCGTGGGGCCAAGAGCAAGCCGTTGTTGTGTCACGGCCACGTTCCCAGGCAAGTTTCTGTGGTTGTCACGGCAGCCAGGAGCTCCGAAAGTGAGCTTCTCACTGAAGTCTGCAGCCTCCCCGTCAGGCAGGGCATCGGGCTATCCTGGTCACTTCATGCAGCTCAGCTCCTCCATAGTTTCACGCTGTGGACAGTGGCTCTCACCTGTAATCCCAGTGCTCTAGGAAGCTGAGGCAGGAAAATTGCAAGGTCAAGCCCAACCTGGGCAACTTAGCAAGACCCTTTCTAAAAATAATTAATTTTATTTTTTTTAAAAAAAGGTATAGGGGGGTAGCTCAGTATGAAGGCCTGAATGCCAATATCCATGCACATATGGCAATAGTTTGAGTCTTGCAGGCTTTCCACAAAGATACTCCAAAATCATTTTTTAAAATATGGAAATATTGCAAAAAAGTGGAATTGAGAGCCAGGTGTCTGATTCCTCTTCCTTCTTGCTCACAGCATGGGCTATGGGCCAGGTATTGGCCCAAACTGGAAGCTCATTAAATGTAGGCAGATGTAAGTCTTGCCCCAGCCTGTCTCCTGGACAGACAGGTGCCTGTCTGCCAATGACTGCTTCAGCATCTGGCATGAATCCACCGAGAGGGACAGAACCCATGTCAGCCTCCTCCAGGACATAGGTCTCTGACTTCCAGTCCCCTATTTCTAAATCTCCCCTCATCCTATTCTGAGGCAAAGACTCTCTTGAGGAGTATGAAATGACACTAGGAAGATGGGGAGATGACTTAGAAGATGACCGTAATGGAGGGCAGCCCCCTGGTGTCCCATGGGTCCCTGGTGACTGGATAGACACTTGGGTTCATGGAGGGCACTCTCCATTGCCTTCTACTATGGGGAAAAGTGGTCAAAAAATATTCCCACTGAAGGAGGAAGCCTCAGATTCCCCCACAAAGACTCATAAGCCCTGTAGCTGCACGTCCTGAGGGAGGAAGGCTGCGTGGACTTGCCAAATGTCTCCACGGCTGCAACAGTGGCCCGTTGGTTGGAGCACACAGTTCCAGACAATTTCCGGCTAGGCTGTCATTACTGGCAGTAGCATCCTGGTGCCCGCGGCTTAATTAGGCTTTTTATCTTTACATTTGTCTGAGGACATCTGAAACCTTCGGCATGGCCTGTCACTAACTAGGTGACTAATTAAATAGCACTTCTTTGCTGATCTCAGTGCCAAAGCTCTGTGAACAGAACAGTGCTTACGACTGTCCTATCCTGTGTATCTCTACCACCGGAAATGAAGGCCATGTGTACTCCTTGGTGGCCCCGTTTGCAGCAGGGCAGAGGCAGGGTGGGGATGAGTTCAATGACACCTGCCTGGCCTCCTTCTGCAGAGCCTGGGGAGCAGGCAGCAGCTGGAGGTGGAGCTGGGGCAGGTTGTGTCTTGTCACCCTGACAAGTGGCATCCCAGTGGGATAGGTGCAGAGGCTGCTTTGGTGGCTGGAGGCTCAGCCTCCCTGCCCCCTCCATAGATGACTTGACATTCAGTGCTGACCGGGAACACTGTGCACAGCCACTGAGCACAACAGGCATCCTAATTTGATTCTGATATTTAAGTGAAATTAATGTACAGTCTCTACTTTGAGTGAAAGTATCCATGTCTGCTCCATTTGAGGTAACTTTATAGGGAAAGTAAACTTTCTGGGGCCACAGTAAGCCTTTTTTGGAGGGGACAGCCAACTTGTTGGCATTTTGTGTGGCTCACATTCAGGATGTGAGGCAGGAAATGAGTTCTTAGGATCACACAAAGCACAAACTAATCAGCTCAACTGAGTTGTGTCCTCACCCACACAGTCTTCACCACCAGCTGTTGGGTCATTTTTAAATGATGGCACTGCCAGCTGTCTGTCTGGGCTTGCATTCCCTCAGACAAAGCAAAGCAAAGAATTCAGGAGCAGGAGATCTACGTTGGAGCCAAGCCAGGGAGCTCTGAGAGAGTGGCGTGGTGAGATGGACAGCGAAGGGGCCGACAGGACCCCGAGACTATCACAGGATCACTGCTGCAGGTGACAGGCTTGTCCTGTCCCTCTGCAGGATGAGGAAGCTGGGTGCTCCCCATTCCTTCCCTGATGATTGGGTCACCTGGCCCTTCTTCCAGTATATGGACCCAGCTCCCGTGGTCCAGAGCTCCAGCAGCGGCAAAGAAGGACAGCAGTGTGGTGTCCAGATGATGCAAGGGACCACAGCTTCAGCAGAGCATCCTCCCCATCCCTCAGGTGCCCTAGCGGGCTCTCTCCCTTTTCATGGGGAGTCTTAACAGCAGCCCTCTGCCAAACCATGTGGGATGGACAAAAGAGAAGTGAGGACTGGACCAGGTTTCATCTCTTCCCCACTATGTCTGCTGGCTTTTGAGGAATTTTCTGGCACTAAGGAGACCCCTGTTGTCAACATCTAGAGGACCAAGCACACCCCAACACCCCAGAAACTATTGTTAGAGGAAAGATGATGCTTGGGAGCAAACACAGCAATTTATCTCTGCTTTGGCACAGAGCAAAGTTAGATCGGTAGTTTCCAAACTGTGATCAGCAGAGCGGCCCCTTTAGCATCACCTAGAAGCTGTTTGAGGAGCTCAGGCCCTGCCCTCCAAGGACTGAGTCTGAATCCTGGTGATGGGCCCAGGACTGGTGTTTTCACACCCTCAGGGGATCTAATGGTCATGCAGGTCTGAGCACCGCTGCAGCAAGGTGCGGGGGGGGGGGGGTGTCAACACTCCCCAGGGGAGCTCCCAACACCTGTGAACACCAGTTTTGTGCCACGTGCAATGGGGAAGCACCCAGATGCCTCTCTGATATCCATCAGAATTCCTGGGCTCGCAACTGACTAGCTGATACCTCCTCCATATTAGATTTGTACAGTGAGTGCCCAGCGGGAGCTGGGCTGAGCAGTGTCACAGGGCAGGGATGAGGGAGATGGTGTCTTCCTCAGTCTGGAAAATGAACTTTCTGCTAAAGATCAGGGGTGAGCCAGAGGTGCTTCCTGCCAGTGGCTGCTTCTGACTCTTTGTGAGATATTGCCTTGGTGTCATAGTCTCTTTTCTGTTGCTGAGACACAATATTCAACGCCTGTAATTTGAAGGAGAAGTTTATTTTGCCATTTGTTTCAGTAGTCTTAATCCTTGCATGATCACGTGACCCGAAGGCAGGACAGCATGGCAGAAGGGTGTGGTGGAAGATAGCTGCTCGCAGCATGGTGGACAGGAAGGATAGAGACCAAAGAGGAGCCAGGAAGGGAGATAAATTTTTCCTTATCACACCCTTTGCGACTCACCTCTTCTAAGCGGACTCACCTCCTAACAGCAAGTGAGCTATAGCACCCCCACAAGCCAGTCACCTCCCAAAGCCCTGCCTATCATCACAGCAGACTTTCACAGGACAGCCTGATATAAATCATAATACTTACAGTTTGGTTAAAGTAGCTACCGCCTCTGCATAGCATCCGGAGAACCCAGCACACCCCAATACTCTGGGATATTTTGTTTTACAAAACCACTGGACTCCAGGGAAAATGGGAGTACTGTATTCCTGTTCTCAACCCACACTGTGCTCCCTTGTGGATCATGGATTGAAATGCCCAAAGGGACCAGGTTACCACCCCCTGGCGATCACCACAGAGCAGGGTTCAGAGGCCCTAATGGGGAGGGTGAGGCGCAGAGTCACCATGCAGACTCCAGGGAGGTTTTGGAGAA
>PVIC010025465.1:0-24704 GCA_004025085.1 Thryonomys swinderianus
AAAAAAAAAAAAAAAATTTGTGACTTTTGCTTCCTCGTGTAATCTTTTAAATTTTCATTTTGGGATATTTATAGTCAATCATCTATTAGTATCAACTTAATTTTTTTTTCAGCTGTTTTCCTTTTATAGATTTTTTTATTTTTTTTGAGACAGGGTCTCGCTTTTGTAGTTCAGGCTGGCCCTGAACTCACTATGTAGCCAAGGCAAGCCTCGAACTCAGCAGTCCTCCTGCCTCTGCTTCCTGAGTGCTGGGATGACAGGCGTGAGCCACCATGCCCAGCACTGTGGTATGTGGTATTGATGGTTGGTGGGTGTGAGTCACCACGCCCAGCACTGTATGTAGTTACCTGGGATCGAATTCAGGGCCTAGCGCTTGTGAAGCACTGACCCACTGAGCTAAATCTCCGGCTCTTTACTCATATTTTAAGAGATACTTTCAACAGAGTAAATGCCCATGTCATTAAAGGAACACAATTTGCATTAATAATTAAATCTTTTTCCTATGTTACATAATTAGGAAACTAACAGATCCATCTTTGAAAAGTTATTTTACTTTATTGCTGTTCTTTTTGTTAAACTTTTGGTACATACTGTAATAGCAGTAACATCTATCACAGTAATCATATGACTGTATTTCTAAAGGTCATGTTTAAAAGCCTGTCACCACATTGACTGCCTCCTGTCAAGTGTTCTAATGTGTGGTTGGCATTACATATGAGTAGAGATCCATTCACTTTGGAGATGAAGTTCTGGAGGTCCAGAAAAGTTGACTGGCCCTATCAGAGTATGATTAGCCTCCAATTCCTAGCAACAGCACATCCCAGGTCTGTTCCTTTAGCAATCACAGGCTACAAAGTAGCTGTTGGATATAGTTTGACAGCTTTCTCACCTTGATGATGTTAACCTTAGCTCTAATGGTCTAAATCAGTGGTACTTAGATTTGTGTTTTTAGCCATGTAATGCTTCAGAAAAAGTCACTCAGTGGCCAAAACAGCAGTACAGTGGTGGGAGGGGCAGCCAATTCTCTGGCCTTCTTTTTTTCTTCTACTCCCACAGTAGTTTATGTGGCACTTACAAGAAAGACATTTTGAATTTCTTCTACTGTACATAGTTAAGGAAGCTTTTGGCTTTATAAACCTTAAATTTTTGCCCTAAAATGGTTAAAATATTTCACTGAGCATTAAGGGCATAGTTTCTAAATTTTCTCCCAAACCTACAGATTTACTGTTAAATTTGTTTGGTTGACATTTCTTAATTTTAAAAAATGTATTCAATTCCGACTTTATCACCCACTATTTTTCCTTAATAAGTCAAGATTGTTCATTCCTCAGGTTTTAAATTTGTCTCTAGCACACTCACCATTTCTATCACTAAAAGGATTTTGATAACAAAGATTTCCTGTGTGAACTATAAAGAAATTTTGACTTCTAGATAAAATTTAAAGAGTTTCAGCTGGGTATGATGGCTCAGGCCTGTAATCCCAGCTCTCGGGAGACAGAGGCAGGAGGATTGCTGAGTTCGAGAGCTGCCTGGGCTCCATAGTGAACTCAAGGCCAGCCTGAGCTAGAAAGTGAGACCTTGTCTCAAAAAAAAAAAAGAAAAAGAAAAAAAGAATCATAGAAAACAATATTTGAGCTGAGACTGGATGCATAGAAAAAATATACTGGACAAAATTAGACATTTAATGTAAGAAAAGCATATTTAAAGTAGGTGTGTTTCCTAAACTGCTTAATGCTGCAGTGTGTATTAAATTGAATTAGGGATAATGAGCAAATAAAATTATTTCAGCACCACATGATCATTTACTACTAATGAGTTTAAGTCAATCTTTAAGAAATGGAAAACCAAAAAACATGTGGTGCTCTTCTAAGGACAGGCACAAAGGCCAGTGGAATAAGACAGAGAATCCAGGATTAAACTATTTTATATGTGATCAGTTAATTTTTTAAAAGATCACTCAAGGAATAATGAAAGAGACAATCTGTTCAATGACTGGGTTTAGGAAAGCTATGTATCCACATGCAAAAGAATGAATTTGGACCCTTATATGAAAAGTAAAATGGATTTAAGTCCTAAATGTAAGGTAAAATTCTTAAAGGAAAATATTGGTGAAAATAAATTTGACATAGTCAAAATTAAGAGCTTGTCTGCCTCTAAGGAAATTATGTGGTGTGGAAAGGCAACCCCCCCCAAAATGGTAAGAAATGATTCCCAATCATGTGTCTGATAAGTAATTAATTTCCAGGATAATTTTTTTGGAAACTTCTATAGCTAAATAGTAAGCATCCCAATTATAAAGAATAAAAGATTTAAAGAGAAAAGATATATAAAGGCCAATAATGAGAATGAAAACTACAGTGAGTCACATGGATTAGTATGGCTGCTATCAAAGAAGAATAAGATAGCAGACCTTAACAAGGTTGCAAACAAATTGAACCCTTTGGACTGTTCACAGGAATGTAAAATGATGAAACCACTACGCAAAACTGGATACTTTCTTTTTTTTTTTTTTGCTTTTTTTGAGACAGGGTCTCACTTTGTAGTTCAGGCTGGCCCTTAGCTCACTATGGTGCCCAGGCAAGCCGCCGCGAACTCAGCAATCCTCCTGTCTCTGCCTCCCGAGTGCTGGGATTACAGGCATGAGCCACCACATCCAGCATTAAAACTGTATACTTTCTGACAACGTAAAAGTTTTATAGCTATTCTCTCTCTTGATAGATATCTAGAATTCAAAACAAGATGTCAGTGAGATATTTGTATATTCATATTTAAAACAGAATTATTAACAGATTTCAAATAGGCCAAATGTACTATGGGTAAAATGAATAAACAAAACATTATATTAAGGGTTAAGGTTTATTCAGCTGACTTTGAAAGCTAGGGCATTTGAGATTAGAATCTGAATCCAGTCAGCTCCTTGAGGTTAGGGACTCTGCTCTTGGACCAGGACGACAGATGGTAAGTGAGGCAGACCATCCTAGTTGAGATCTGTCCTTTTTTTTTTTTTTTTCCGGTACCAGTGATCAAACTCACAATCTTGTACTTGCAAGGCAGGCAAATTGCTGGTCTGCTAGTTCTGTCTTTTTTTTTTTCTAGTTTATTGGTACATGTTAGATACATATTGTCATATTCATTGAGAATTTGTATTTGCACATCATGTATCTTAAATTTTCCTTTTTTCCACTCTCCCTGCCTTCCACCCCCCCATACATAAACCTTATTTCCATTTTTTTGTTTTTGCCAGCAGATTTTTTCTTTCCCTTCTTTGCTTTCTCTTACCCCTAAGCATTTCCTCTTTCCCTTTGAACATTTTCTATTTCAAATACCTATCATACGTTCTGGACCTCATTTATACCTTCAGTTTCTCATACTAGAGAAATGATACACTATGTAGACATTTATGTCCTATTTATTCACTTATGAGTACGGCTTCAAAGTACATCCATTAAAGTATGAATGCCTATCATTCTTTATGACTGTGTAATACTCTGTTTTATTAAAAAGACACACATTTTCTTTATCCATTCTCCAGTTGATGGGCATCTGGGCTGTTTTCAAGTTTACACACTGAGCTGCTATAAACATAGATGCACATATGTCACTGTAGTATGATGTTTTTAATTCTTTCATGTATATACTTAGCAGGGAGATAGCAGGTTCAAATGAGACTTCTAATCCTAGTTTTTAAAGCAATCTCTACACTGATTTCCACAGTGGCTGAACAAGTTTTCATTACAACCAACAGTGGAAAAGGAATGTTTTCTCCCCACAGTCCCACCACCATTTATTGCTGATTTGATTTCTTGATAGCAGCCTGCCTTTCTGGAGTGAGATGAAACCTCAGTATTAGTTTCATTTGCATCTCTGAAATGACTGGTTGAGCATTTTTTCATTTGTTTCTTTGCTGCTTTTACTTCATTTGATAAATGTTCATTTCAAATACCCATTTTTGAATTGGGTCATAAATTTGGGAGGGGTCTGATTTGTTTAAGTTCTTTATATATTCTGGATAGTAGTCCTTTGAGGAACAGCTGGTAGAAATTTTTTCATCCTAAGTTGTCTTTTGGTTTGGTGGTAGTTTCTCTTGCTATGCAGAAGCTTTTTAATAAGATGAGATTCCTGTTGTTGATTCTTCATGCTAGTTCCCATGCCACTGAAGTTTTGTTCATAGTCTTTCCTATGTCAGTGCTTCAAGAGTTCTACCTAAAACAGTAGTTTCGCAAATCTCCCATTTATGTAGATTATTGAGAATTCATAATTTACTTTGTAGTATTTGTGTTTTTATGTAACATGTATACATAATACATGTATTTGTTAGTAGTGGTGTAGTATTTTTCTTTTAAATTTCCTATCTCAGGATGTGGGTGATCTTCAGTGATACTGAGTTTTGGCATGTATGTTTATAAATTCAGGCCTTCAAGCAGTTGTTTAGAAACATATTAGTGGGGAAATTCTCTTCAGTCTTGCTTATGAGAATAAAGGTTTCCTGCCTCTAGTAATTCTCTGGAAAAGGTGTTCTAATTTAATGATTTAGACCTGTGCTAATAGTAGTCACATGGCTATCTATATCCATTCAAATTAAAAATTGAGTGGCTTGGTGATACCAGTTACCTTTAAGTGCTCGGGCACCACTGGACAAGTCATTCTTATTAGATAAGATAATGTAGACAACATTTCCATCACTGCAGAAAGTTCCATTGGACACTGCTACTTACATCACAGGTTTGAGTCATACCAGTTCAAATTTGTATATTTACAGCTGATCACTTAAGTTATATACTCTTAAAATTACAAAATAAGTATTGTAGGTTTGTTAGACCTGTTACATTAATTGTGACAAAGTACTTAATAAATGTCTATCACATTACTGGAACTCCTATCACACTTCTTAAAACTCCAGGTTCAGAAAACAAAGTTCAGCATAAAACACCAATTTGCAAAATACTACATTATATCAAATTGAAATTTTATCTTGTGCCTATGGTTTGTATATTTTTTCCTCTAGCGAGTTGAAGAATTTCTCAGCAAAGATATCAGTTATCTTATTTCAAATAAAAAGGAAGCAAAATTTGCACAAACACTGAGTCAGAATTCTCCTGTCCCAAGTCCAGAATCGGCATATACTGCAGAAACCACTTCACCTCATCCCAGTCATGATGGAAGTTCATTTAAGACTCCAGACACAGTAAGTCTTTTCAGTATACTTTGTGACCGGGGAAATGTTGTGGCCTGAAGGTTGCAGGGTAACAGGCTGATAGCAGAGTTCACTTGTGGAGCAGTTACAAAGCCACATATCTGTGACTAATTAACCAGCCTGCTATCTTAGAAAGGTAATTTTTTTTACTTCTCCACTGTAGTCATACTTTTGGTTCCTAAAGTATAACCTTGCACATAGGGATGGCTTTTCTATTTTAGAGTAATTTACAACTAAAGAATTAATAGTAGATCATTCTTCAAAGAAGAAACAAAGCCTCTTCTAAATTAAGAGCAATACTAAGCAGAATGGCCAAATCTTTTTTTTGTAAGGCCTATAAAACTAAGCAGTTTTTATAGTTTCAAATGGTGTGAAAAAATAGTGTTTTGATGCATGGTGAAATGATAGGAAATTCAGATTTCATTATCTGTTAAATGTAATTGGAACATACCACACCTGTTTATGTGGATTTTACTTGTGGTTGCTTTTGTGCTTCAGGCAAAAGTCAGTAGTTTGATAGAAATTTTATGGCCTGTTTGAGCCTAAAGTGTATACTCTGCCAGTACTGTAAGCTGCCAACCCCTGTTAATAGAATTCCTGACATCATCTTTTTGTCAATCCATTGCCAGTAAAGTAGAAGATACAAAGGAGAAATCAGATTAATGGTGGCAAGGCGAAGATAATGTATAATTTGTCAATTTTTATATTGAAATGTAAATTGCCATTTTAAATATATTCTTTTCAGTTGATTTGAGAATTGGGGAAAACAAGCAGAATAATGAGGTGGAAGGAAATCATTAGGGAAAAGAGACAATATAGAAGAAAAAGGGAGAAGAGATCAAAAGAGGCACGTGTTTCAGTTAATGCTTTTTTAGAGCAGAAATTCGATAGAATACTGATTACTTCTGAGTTAATTTTTGCTCTTAGAAATCTCAGTTACTTTTCATAATATTTAAAAAGTGAAATAGACAGTAAACATATGTATATAAAGGATTTTCTTAGTCTTTAATGAAATGACCTCCTAAGGTTTAATTATATATTATCTGTTTTAACTGTTTCCTTCAGTGAATTACTGTTCTATAACTTTTCTGTTTGCTTTTCTTTTTTAATAGATGTGTTTAAGCAGAGGAAAATTACTAGTCGAAAAAGCTATCAAGGATCATGTAAGAACTTTAAAAATGACACTATATTTTGTTATAAAAAATTGGAGATTATATCCTTGGTCATCTTTTCACTGGCACATTTGTCCTGCTCTACAAAATGAATATCCATTTTTCATGGAGAAATATCCCCATCTTGTGGCCTTCAAAAATACTACTGGAAAATTTTGAAATTGGCTTTACAGTTTGCATCAGTTGTCAAAATTATGGGGATTTATTAAATGAGATTGGGTTTAGAAATGCCGAAACACCATGTTCATTCCTGTTTTAACTCACAAGACCTGTTATGAATCACCACCTCAGGGCCAGGGAATGCAGTTCAGTGGCGCCACCACCTGTCCGGAAACATCCTCAGTTTGATCCCTGGTGGGGGTGGGATAAACCACCTTAGTGGCAGTACTTTTAAATCTTAGAGGATGCTTTCTTTTTTAAATAATTTTCCTAGCTCAAACCTTTTTCCTTTTTTAACAGGACCTTATTCCTTCAAGTAGTATATTATCAAATGCCTTATCATGGGGAGTAAAAATTCTTCATATTGATGGTAAGATTTTATTATCTTTCAACAATGTTTGTTACAAGTACCAATGTCTGTCCTTGGTTTCTGATTTTGCATAGTGAAAATTTTAGTAATAAGGAACACTTGTAATGGTAACTCCTTCACCTAAATTTATTATAGCTCTCTTAAATTCCACGAGTAAACTTGCTAATCTTAAACTCTTTTAATAAAGATATTAGATGCTACATTGAACAAAAGAAAAAAGAGCTGTACTTACTCAAGAAATCAAGTACTCCTGTAACAGATGTGGTATGTTGTCTTCTTTTATTTCAAAGTGATTTTTAAAAATAATTGTTTGAATCTTCAGTCCAAGATCAAACCTTCTTTAAGACAAAAAAAACAAAATTTCTCTTGATCCTATATCCCCACTTGTGTGAGTCTGATCTTTGTAATCCTTCTTATCCATACTACTTAAATCTGTCTATATATTTCTCATTCACTTTTTTTTTTTTTTTTTTTGAGCCAGAGTCTCGCTTTGTAGTTCAGGCTGGTCCTGAGCTCACTATGTAGCCCAGGCAAACTTCGAACTCAGCATTCCTCTTGCCTCTACCTCCCGAGTGCTGGGATTCCAGGTGTGAGTCACCACACCTGGTATTATTTTATGTGGTTAGCTGGGATGGAACTAGGGACCTTGCACTTGCTAGGCAGGTGCTGCAACCACTGGCCTAAATTTCTGGCCCTTCTCCTTCACTTTTTTTTTTTTTTTTTTTTTTTTTTTGAGACAGGGTCTCGCTTTGTAGTTCAGGCTGGTCCTGAGCTCACTATGTAGCCCAGGCAAGCCTGGAACTCAGCAATCCTCCTGTCTCTGCCTCCCCAGTACTGGGATTATAGGCGTGAGCCACCACGCCTGGCTCTCAGTCACTTTTTGATTTAAGAGAGCAACTGACCAGTTTGCCAGATCTACTTCTTGATAATGATAGTTCTGTTTGATAATGATCATGTTCATTCTCCCAGCTCTTTTCCATTTTCTTCTTGACCTTCTCTTTAGGAATTTCTCTCATCTCTTAATTTTCTCCTCTTTCCCAGATCACTTTTGTGGTACATTTTTCATTATTCCTTAAATGACTGGAGATCCAAAGGGAAATAAATTTCATAGAAGGTACATACAAAGAAATCAAGTCATAAGTAGTTGTCTTGTACTGGTAGTTTTCTTTGAGTGGGAAAATGATATTTGATCTTTGAATAAGAAAATGACACTTTCTACAACACCAGTATAGTTTTCTACTGAGATCATGTGTCTTATGTTTATTTTCACTTCTAATGTCTTTTCAGAATGCTGATATCAGTAACATCTTTTTGCTAGCATATGATGGTAGTTTTCTCTCAAAAACTGAATTTTTTGTTTGTTGAAGTTTGGGCTATTTATGGAACATTGAAAATGTTGTGTTGTGTAAGCTTTTGATGCTGGCCTTTTTTCCCCACTGTTTTTGTGTGTACTCATCCCAGTTTTGTTCAGACTGTAGGTTCTGTCTTAAGTTTTGTTTATGAAAGTTCAAATCTGGTTGCCAAATCTGTCTCAGTTTTCAAAGATGTATGTAATTTTGAATGTATTGTGCTCACCTACCTCATATGATAAAGATTTGGGCAGTAAGGGCTAGACATAATGGTGCATGTTCCTAATCCAAGCACTTGGGATGCTGAGGCAGGAGGATTGCTGCGACTTTGAGGCCAGCTGGGGTTACATAGTGAGTTTAAGAACAGCCTGAACTACATAGCAAGACCCTTTCTCAGAAACACCATGAAAAGAATTAGACAGTGGTTCTAATTTCGGTTGTGTTTAAAAGCTTTTGCTGTACTGCTTTAGGTCTATCCTTTACATGTGCAACTGGAAGCCCAGCACTCGGGTGGATTTGTTTAAATAGAAAATTGGGGCTATCCATCTCCAACTTGCTCCTTTCTTAGATTTTCCCTTCGTGCCACCACAGCTTTTTCCAGTTCTTCCTGAATGGGACTTCTCAGTTTAGCTACTTTAAAACTACAACTTTGTAACTGGGACCTAATCTTAGAGTAGAGCTATGGGAGAAAAAGAAAAAAAACAGACTCCATTGATATTCTTTGACTACTGGGTCTCTCTTCATTCTTCTAGCGACAGAAATGAAGAGGAGTATGGAGTTTTACCTGCTGGCTTTACGCTGTTGCTCACTGAGTGTTGTCCATTGTTTTTGGCTGTAATCAATAACATTCTGTGGTATATATTTGACATGGGCTGAACTGGTGGACTCTAGCAAATTTTTAGTAATTCCTTTGTTTAGTTTAACATGAAATTTTTTAGATCATTTCATGAACTTTTTCATATTCATTGATTTCTAAAAAAGATAAAACAGTTAAAGAAAATGAAAGGTATTTGTAGCTTTATTGTAAAACTGAGCTTGTATTAGATAAGTTTTCTATACCAGTGAGCAAAATAAGTATATATTTGAATGATCATTGATTTTATGGTGAGTTGATTTTCAAAAGCAAGATTTCTTTTTTTAATCTTGAGAGTAAGAACAACTGCCATTACAGTTTTCACTGTTCTTTCAAACCCTGTATTTTCATTGTCTTTTCTTTTTTTAAAGGGGAAAAAAGTTAATATTGGAACAAAAAAAACAAGAAGTAAGTATATTGATATCCATAAATACATTTGGTTTGCTTCTAGAAGACAACAAATCATATATAAATGCTTTCTAAAATCATGTAAATAATTTTATTAGGAGTTAGTTATTAGTTATTTATTAGGAGTTTCTTGGTTACTTTTAGAAAACTCTTACAAAGCCTGTGTCAGTCTACTGTGTCCCAGAATAATATCTTTTAAAGTATTATTTTTAATCAACAGATGATCAAGAAAATTGACTATATTGAAATTCATCAACCAAAGTAGTTTTTATTATTGCAATAATGATTACCTGCTTTTCATTATACAGTAAAAACAAGTTCTAGCTCTGATTGTAATTACTGCTATATATCTCCATGCCACATTCCCCTCCTACATCCCCACTAGGGATTGAACCCAGGGCCTTTGAGCTGAGAGCTCCAGCTCTTTTTTATTTTTATTTTTTATTTTGAGGCACAGCCTCATGAAATGTCTTATGTTATTTCTACTGGTGTCCAGTTTACAGTCCTTTGGCCTCCCAGTTGGGAATACAAGCACGTACCACTACACCTAGTTTGCTACTGTAATTTTAAAGTGATGCTTTGAGATAATGTTTTGAGATAGTCCTATAATTTATATGATAAAAATTCGCTCTTCACTGATGTTGAAGTTATAAGCACTGTAAATACTACTATGATTTATTGCTTAGATTTATAATTGGAGGAGATATTAAATATCAGATTAGTAAAAATTTATTTCAATTTGTGTTCCACCTGAACTAGTTCATAAATTTTGGGGGAACTCCATTTGCTTTCAGAATCTCAGAATATAGGTAGAGCAGGGAGTAGGTAGTATGGTCTTTATGAGATTCTGCCAGGGCCAGGGCCAGAAAGTACAGAAGGTGGTAGTGTAGTCCATCAGCCTCGTCTTGAGATAACTGCAGAATAGATTCCCAGGTTCAGGTGTGGCTCTGTGAGCGGCTAAATGTGCAGGAGGAGGAGGGCTGCATTATTTTTTTTTTTTGCTGACTATGTGAACCTGGTATTAGGTGATGCAGAAGAAATTTATTCAAAAGACAAGAGAAAAACTGGGTTGGATCATGCTGAAAGGAAACTACTACTGTTACTCTGCTACAAACTATCTTCAGTGAGAAATGATCAGTGAACAGTGAATTAAGACAGCAGTAAAGTGAGGTGGTGGCAGTGCCGATTATGATAATATATAAAATGGTTTGTCCTGGGAGTATTTTTAAAACACATGTTTTATTGTTTGGGTTATCCTTTTATTATTATTAAACAGTAATAAGTGTTGTAGTGTTTTTTTTTAATATGGACACAGCAAAAATAGAATGATATTGGAAAATATTTCACCTGAGGCTTAAAACTTTGAAGTGTGTGTGTTGTTTTAGGCTTTGGGGAAATTTTTTTTCCATATAGGTTTATTTAGGAAAAGAACAGTCAGTCTAATACCATGTTTTCTACTTTCTGAAGCAGGAAGACTCAAAAAGCCTTTTGTAAAAGTAGAAGATGTGAGCCAGTAAGTATCTAAAGTCAGTCTATCTTATTATGGTATTAAATGAGAAAATTCCTAGATAATGCAGCTATCACTGTTAATGCTGTTAGGTTTACTTATAGTAATGTGCAGATAGCATGAATCAGTTGTACACACAGATTGAATTTATTTCAGTATACTGTACATGTATCTTCAGAGTATTTGGTTTAGAGGAACCATGACACTTGCTCATTTTGACTATTTTAAATAATCATTCTCTGGATAAATGCAGTACCATATGACTTACTACTACTAAAATGTATTTTCTACATTTGTTTATTTTTTTAAAAAATTGTGAGTTTAGTGTTTGGAAAAAAAATCTAAATATAATATCCACTATGATGGTTTTCCAAAATCTAGTATGATGGTGAAATTTTGCAGATACTCTTAATGAAAACATAGATTATTTTGGAATGCAAAAATTACTTTCTCGACTTTCTAGTTACTTGAACATGTATGAGTTCTTCTGGGTACTTACTAAGTGATAAAGGCGTATTAAAAGCTTCACTTTATAAAATGTATTGGTGTTAAGGAAAAATAAAATACAATATTAGGTCTAGGAAAGATACCAGAAAATGGAGAGAGATATCCCATGTTCATGGATTGGAATTGTTAGGATGTTGATCAATACTACTTGAAGCAGTTTATATCACACTTACACATTTCTGCATACCAAAGAACAGTACACAGTAAAAAGGTAACCCCAGGAGCAAGAGATTTGCAAGAGCTTAATATCCATAATATATTTATATGGTGTGGTTTTATATCGTATATTTATAATCATACAAATCAAGAGAGAAAAAAATCAATTGTATTTGTCACTGGGACACCATATCCAACACTGGAAATTCTTAAAGGAGGAGAGACATGGCTCATGCTTTCCAGTGTGCTTAGTCCAAGATTTGTTGGCTTCAAGGCAGAAATTGTGGAAGGGCCTGGCAGAGGAAAGCTGCTCATTCCAGGACAGCCCAGAAGCTGGGAAGGTGGGACCAGGGAGAAGAAGGAGCACACCCTTCTAAGACAAGCCCCTAGAGAGACTGGCCTCTACTCAGGCTCCAAGTCCTTGTAGCAAGCCAGCAGTGAGCTGGTCAGAGGACTAACCACTCGTGAGTGCAGTGCCTTTGTGCTCTAGTCATCTTCCGAACACAGATTTGGGGAAACAAAAATCCAGTAGCCTGATTTAAAAATGGGCAAGCACTGAGTAGACATCTTTCAAAGATATAAAAATATTTAATAAGTAAATGAAAGGAAACTGACCAATGATTATAGAAATGTATGTCTAAACTTCACTGAGGTGCTACTTCATATATTAGGGTGGGCAAGGGGAAAAAGTCTTTAAAATACAAAATCCTGAATGTACTATAACATGGGTGAAATGTCAAGAAAGTATTCTAGTAAGTAGAAAGATACTGCTTTCTCCCAATTACATAAAGCTTGTATAGTAGTAGAACTGATAAAATTAGGGAGATTGTTCCGAAGGGTTTAGGGAGAGATCAGTATGCAAACTTAGGACTGTTAAGAGTTTGTGGGCTTATGAAGAAAAAGAGCTTTGGATCCACTGATGGATGTAGAGGATCCATTTCTGCAATATAAATGCTCTGGAGATGGATATTGGTGGTGGTGATAGTTCCACAGCTCTGTGAGTGCTAAATGTGCAGAAATTGTACAGCTTAAATGATTAACAAAGTAAATTTTATTTGTATTTTACCAGTTTAAAAATTGTTTTTAAATGTTAAAATTAGGCCTACAGAATGTTCTTCAAAGGTACATTAAACTCTAACCAATTTGTGTTTATTTCAAGATTTCATAGGAGTTGTATGATTCTGAAATACAAGGCTTTAAGACTTTAATAAGAAGCTCATGTTTTTAAATTTTTTTAATTTTTTAGACTTTATAGGCCATTTTATCTTCAGCTGACCAATATGCCTTCTATAAACTATTCTGTTCAGAAGCCCTGCAGTCCATTTGATGTAGATAAGCCATCTACGGTTCAAAAGCAAACTCAGGTTAAACTAAGGTTGGTTTGAATCAACTTTAAGAATATTTTTTATTTTATCATCTCAGTAATATTTTCTTTATAGACCAACATTTAAGATGGTTTGTTCTGTGCTGTAGTGGTGGTGTATAGCTTGGTAATGAGTATTCTGTTGACTTTGCCCTTTGTGTTTTTGATGCCGCTAAGCTAGGTTCAAAGTCTGAATCTGTTTTGAGTAGCTTATATTTAGATACTAGTTTAGGAAGGGCTTAATGTTTCTAGATAATGAAAATTTTTTCCTGAGCCATTTACTACATTCTTTTTTTTTTTTTTTGCTTTTGAGACAGGGTCTTGCTTTGTACTTCAGGCTGGCCCTGAGCTCACTATGGTGCCCAGACAAGCCACCGTGAACTCAGCAATCCTCCTGTCTCTGCCTCCCAAGTGCTGGGATTACAGGTGTGAGCCACCACATCCGGCATTGTGGTATGCGGTGTTGAATGTTGGTGTGCGTGAGTCTCCATGCCCAGCATTATATGTGGTTACCGGGGATCGAACTCAGGACCTTGCTCTTGGGAGGCAGTCACCGGAACCCCTGAGCTAACCCTGCGGCCCAGCCATTTACTACATTCTTAGTTTGCTTTTAAATTTCTTAAAAATAAATATGGTTAACAGTATTGAGTGATAGAAATCTGTGTGCAAATTATGGTAGCTTCTGTATATGATGGGCTATAAAAATAATTTCTTTAAATTATTCCTTGGGTATACCAGTGATTTTTTTTTTTTTTATCATGTGTTCTGTCATCAGGGTCCCAACAGATGGTGATAGATGTGGTGGAACTCCAGCTCACGTCCAGTTGAAAGAGAAGAAAAAGAAAGGATATTGTGAATGTTGTTTACAGAAATATGAAGATCTTGAAATTGTAAGTTTAATTTTATATGTAGAGATCAATGATTTTAAAACTTGAAAATATTTGCTATTTAAATTTCAGCTTTATCTGATTATGGTTTATAACCTGACAAATTACACCTTTTATTTATTTATTTATTTATTTTTGAGACAGGGTCTCGCTTTGTAGTTCAGGCTGGCCCTGAGCTCTCTATGTAGCCCAGGCAAGTCTCGAACTCACAGCAATCCTCTTGCCTCTGCCTCCCGAGTGCTGGGATTACACGTGTGAGCCACCACACCCGGCTATACCTTTTTGATTTTGATTTTGGCTTTTTAATTTTGATTTTGCCATGCCAGGAAAATGCTTTTCCATTGAGCTATATCTTCAGCCCAAAACATTTTAAATACTGGAACACAAAAAGAAAATAAACACTGAAAAATAATTGTAATCACTCAGTATTGACTAAGTAAGTACCATGTACTAGTCATTGTGTTAAATGCTAGTAGTGTTTAACAAAAAAAGACAAGTTTCCTGTCTTTATGAAAATTATATTCTGTGGTACAAAAGAGAAAGACAGGTACCATAAGATAAAAAACTGAGTATGTATAGAGAATACTAGAACAGTGCCATGAAGAAACATATGATAAAAATGGAGATGTTGTGTGCCGGGCCTGGTGGCTCACTCCAGTAATCCCAGCACTCGGGAGGCAGAGACAGGAGGATTGCTGAGTTCGAGGCTTGCCTGGGCTCCATAGTGAGCTCAGGGCCAGCCTGAACTACAAAGCAAGACCCTGTCTGAAAAAAAAGAAAAAAGAAAAAAAAAAGAAAATGGAGATGTTGTTATTTAGAAAAGGAATTCCTGACTGATAGGTGATGTTTGAGTAGAAAACTGAGATAGCAGTACATGCAGGTATTGAAATAAGAGGGAAAGTGCTAGACTGTTAGATGAGCCCAAAGAACACAGTGGGGGTCTAGGCTGAGCAGTGATAGTGGAAATGCCTAAGATATGGCCAGGTTGTGGGTGTATTTCAAGGATGGAACTAGAGAATATCCCAGGTGATTGGGATCAGCTGTGGAAAATCGAGCAGTTGTGGAAATGAATGTGAAAGCAAGGAGGCTATGTTTTAGGCATGAGGGGTTTTTAAGTTACTCAATTTTGGTGGCCCAACTAGCTCAGTCAGTAGAGCATAAGACTCACTCATTATTTGCTCCTAGGAAGAGAATAATTGAGGGAAATAGAATTTCAAAATAATAGAGAAATAAAGTAGATGGAAGGACCTATGTGATAAAAATAGAGTTTTAAAGATAGGAACCGTTACAATTTAAAGCTAATGAAAGGAGCTGGAGATTTGGATTCAGGTTTGGCAGGTTCAAATCCTGGCTTCCTGTTTGGCGTGAACTTGGGTAAAGTTTGGCATAAAGTCAGGGCCTACTAGTGTTAGCTGTTACTATTTCAGTTGTTAACTTCTAAAATAGGAGAAGGTGAGTGAGGTGTGCATAACTGTAATCTCAGCATTTGGGAGGCAGAGGCAGGAGGTTACTGAGTTTAAGGTCAGCCTGGGTTACATAGTGAGAAGTCTATTTTGAACTATAAAGCAAGACCCAACCTCGAAACAAAGAAAGAGAAAATGAACAAAATAGTAGATAAAAAGCCAGGCTTGGTGGCACATACCTGTAGTTCCAACTACTCAAGAGCCTGAGGCAGGAAGATTGCTTTATTGTGTGAGTTTAAGACCAGCATGAGGCGCAGCAAGGCCTCCATCTGAAAAAATTGTTTCCAAGTAGATAGGGCTATTTTGATGTTCTGTTGGGTTTTGTTAGAAGTGTTAGGAATGTTTAAAAAAGAATAAAACTTCAATAAAATACCTCATTCAGAAAGTAATTGTCAGACGTTTAGGAAGTCTTGAGAGTGGTCAGACTCATTTATGACCTAAAATTTACTTCTTATGCAGTTTTCTTATGCATTTTATATAACAAATGAAAGTATGGTTGCTTTAAAACTGCAAGTACTCAGAAGTTGAAGTGTCTTAGAAGGAATTTAGGAGGCAGGCATTTAGCACCTGCCTTGCCAGAGCAAGGTCTTGGATTCTGTGTTCTCCACCCATCCTTTACTAAAAAAAAAGAAGACGCAGTAATGTAGAATTAATATTTTCCCTAATACTGGTTTTTGATCCTGATTGAATGCTCAGAAAATACTGGAGCTAAAAAATAAAGCAGTCTACTTGTTGCTACAAAGAAGGAAATTTATTCGAAGTAAATACTGGGAATGAAATTTAAAATCATGTCTTTATAACAGTTTTTCATTCATGTTCCTTAGTCATTAAGAATAAAGAAAATACTTTTTTTTTTTTTAAAGTCTTAGGTTTCAGAATGTTTCCATTTCAACCTTGCCAAAGGAGTCATTTAATAGATATTTTCAAGTAGGTAAACAAAACAGACGTTCATTACCCTTACACATCTTCTGGTCTGGAAGAGAGATATGCCATGTACTTTAAAGTGTTGTGGGTTACAAAGTACAAAAGTGTAAAGTGCAAGAATAATAAAGATGAAGTGAACAGATAAGAGTATGACACAGTGGTATAATGTTTGCATAAATATAGAAGGCCCTGTATTCAATCCCTAGAATCTATAAAATAAGTAAATAATACATAAGTGAGTTATTTGACTTAAAATGAATGTCAGAGGAGGCCCAGCTAAGAAACTAACATTTAAATCAAGACCTAAAGGATGATTAAGAGCAACAGAAATAGAGCAGCTGGGTGTAGTTGTGCAAATTTGTAATCCCAGCACTCTGGAGGCTGAGGCAGGAGGATCACTGCAAGTTCAAGGCCAGCAGGACTACAAGAGACTCTCAAAAAAAAAAAAAAATTAAAGGGGAATTGTGCAAAATGGAAAATTTTTATATTAATAAATAATTTTTCTGTCCTTAGAATATGAACTGGATCTAAACTTAAAGATTTGGTATTCCTTTTAAAATTTTAATCATATATTATTTCTCACATTAGTAGATGTATAATTTGTATATGAAACTTTACAAAGAATACACATGTATATTTTAGGTTGCGTTACTTTTCTTTTTTGAGACAGGGTCTCGCTTTATAGTTTAGGCTGGCCCTGAGCTCACTGTGTAGCCAAGGCAAGCTTCAAACTAGGCAATCCTCCTACCTCTGCCTCCTGAGTGCTGGGATTACAGAGTGCTAGGATTACAGGTGTGAGCCACCACACCTGGCATGTGGTATGTGGTACTGACTGCTGGTGGGTGTGAGTCACCACACCTGGTTTTGGTTTTATGTGGTTACCAAGGATCAAACTCAAGACTTTGTGCTTGCTAGGCAGGCGCTGGAACCACTGAGTTAAATCTCCAGCCCAGGTTGTATTTTGTGACCTGTGAAGAATTTTGGTCTGAGAAATGAAATCAAACTGAAAGTTTTTAAATTACATGAAGCTAAGAGAACCAAAATAAGGTTCAATTACCATTTTGGTATCAGCTTCTGATTAACTGACGAGAGAAATGACAGAACTAACCTGAAGAGAAGATCCCAGACATTCAAAAAGTCTGTTCCTATGAGTTTAACCATAATATGCCATGAACTTGCTAACTTTTGATTTTGGTCCCTCTTAAGACTGAGGACAACTTCTCTGTTGTCATTATGAGTGCAAGGTAATTGAATAGTTTACTCATTCTCAAATGTTTTTCCTCACTTGGAAGTCTTACTTTTTAAAGAAAATAAACTTAACCTTTCTTGTAGATTATTGTGTTTTGTATTCTGGCATGTTAGTTTTATTATTATTAAGTATTCGATGAGCCCTAACTTAGGGATAACTGTATAAAGTACAGTTAAAGGTGTTTTCCTTATATATTTGCAAACATTTAATATTTCATTGTTAAGTGTTACTGTTTTTATCTTTCCTTTTCTGATATGGCTCTTTATTGTTATTATAACCACCAATTAGTATTTAAGGTTTTTCACTGAAAAATGGAAAACTAAAAACTGCTTGTGTCTCAGAAGTAACTTATTTAGCATACTCTAAAGTCTATTAACGAGTTCTTGTTTTGAGTTGCTTTTTTCTTGCTACTTATATATTTTTGATGTTTGAGGTTAGTGTTTATTTTGTTTCTTTGGTTGGTTTTTTAGTAGTTACTAGGAAACTAGAGGCATGAAAGTATATGTGCTGCCGAAGCGAGCACAAGAGGCATGAAAGTGTTAGAAATCCTGGCAACAAAAAAAGGATCTGTTGAATTAAAAATACAATTTTAATGATGCTTGCCTTTTCTTTTTGGTTTTAGCACCTTCTCAGTGAGCAGCATAGAAATTTTGCAGAGAGTAACCAGTACCAAGTTGTTGATGATATTGTGTCTAAATTAGTTTTTGATTTTGTGGAAAATGAAAAAGATACACCTAAAAAGAAAAGGTAATTTATCAACCAAAGCTTTAAATTCTATTAAATTGAGATATAAATGTGGCTAAGAACTAACAACTTCTTTCCTTCTCTACTACCAGAGGTGTTTTCCTTAGATTAGTTTTGATCTTCTTGACATGGTTTACCAAAGGAGTTAACAGACTTTTTAAAATTATAATAAATATTTCAGGTTTTGTGAGCCATAAGATCTCTTATACTTTCACTAAATATTTATGCTTAACCATACTTGCTGTTTATTACTAAACTTACTGCTGTTGATTGTATAGTAGCTGCACATTGACAAAATGGCTCCTGATTAAATTATTCCCATAAAACTAAAATTTCTTAAATGCTTTATGTGGTTTCAACTAGAGTGATAATTCAGTAGGTTTGAATTTAAAAGTTTCCTATAAAAATTTACAGTTCACTAGTAGTTCATTCTAACAAATGCTTAGCTAGTAATTATATTTGTTGGTTATTCCTTATTTTATCTTTGCCGATTTTCCCATTGAGGCTAGGCTCCTAAGCTTCTGTGGACCTAAAAAGAAAGAGCCATACTGGGCTAGCCTTTTGGGGGTTGTTTTTTTGTTTTGTAGTATTGGGGATTGAACTCAGGATCTTGCACTTGCAAAGCAAATGCAGAACCACTGAGCTAAATCCCCAGTTATTAGAGTTTTGGTTTTTAATCATCTTTTTCTTCAAAAGAACCCTGTTCCCACCAATCCTGCACTGGGGCTGGAACTCAGGGCCTCATACAGGCTTTGCATAAAAGAAATCTTTAAATAAAACTGTAAACAAAACACATGTAAAATTAACCACTCTGTTGGAAATGTTGGGTAAATTGTATATGTCTCACTGTTAATCTAGTATATGTATAGTATAAAATGTAATTGGTGAACCAAGCATGGTGGAGTATATCTGTATCCAAGTTACTCAGACTGATAGGAAAATTACAAGTTCAAGGTCAGTTTAGGCAATTCAGTGCAACCTATCTCAAAACAAAAATAAAATGAGTTAGAAATGTAGTTCAGTTGTAAAGAGTCCTTGGGTTATATTCCTAGTACCTAAAAACTTTTTTTCTATTTGTATATAATTCAAGATTATCTAATTACAAGCTAGCATCCTATGAATATCAATATTCCATATGAACTAAAGGGTTTTGGGTCAAATATATGATTGAAATTAAAGAATTACTAATTTTTCATGGTTGGAAGTACAGAGAATAAGTTTGTAACTCATTTTGATAGTAAATATTTTAATCTTAAAAAATTGTGTTTCTACCTTAATTTTGTAACAAATATTCATTTACCTCATTGCTAAGGAAAATGAGTTATTTTTCAGCAAAATAAAAGCATGAGAGGCAGACCCAGATCTCGTCATATTTCCTTTGTTTACCTGATCCATTTTAAATACCAATTTTCTAGATACTGATCAGGGGGAAGAAGAATGTGAATGAGAGGTATATTAAAGTTTTCATCTAAATTTGCAATATGTTGCGATACGTTATTTAATATTTTTAAGTTAAATGCATTTCTTAAATATTTTAAGTGATATGTTTACTAATTTCTAATGAATTTGGTTGGTACCAGTTGATGTTTCTTTTTCTCCCCCATAAAGAATAAAATACAGTGTTGGATCCTTTTCTACTATTTCTTCAAATATCCAGAAAAAGACTGAACCAAAAAGAAGACTAGACTTACACCATATTTCTCAGAAAGACTTCAAGGAAAATAATGTACAGCTGATTAAGCGGAATTTCCTTGTTGAAGAAACCCAGGAACCCAAAGGAAAAGCTGTGTTCATTTCAGAACCCACCTCTTGCCCTTCGAATAAATTGAAAGGACTTAATGAAAAAATGATAAATGAATGTTCCCTATTCAATGCAGCTGAAAGTGACACAAAACAGAATTTTACACAGCTACCTCCATGTGAAAAACATGAATGCATTCTTGACATATCTGAACATGAATTAAATGTAAATGAAAATAACTTAGAAGCACCGAGGGTAGATCACTGTCCTACTAGTCTACAGACATCTGTACAAGTTTCTCATTTTAAGATGAATAATAATGTATCCTATCTAAAACAAAAGTCAGATACTGTGGTTTTTCCTACAAAAGGTCATCTTTCAATATTTGGTCATGATTCTGATCTGTTAAGAATACGCAGTCCGAAAGAGCACCTAACAATAAAGGCAATAGTTCCATCTTGTCTTCCTCCTGAGGAACTCAATGAATGTGACATCAAAAATATGGATAATTTATCTTCCAATAAGATCCACAGAAAAGTGCGGATATTATTAGGACAAAATAAAAAAGAAAACCAGGAACCAAAAGCTGAATCAGACAAGAAAAGAAATGAATTTCTTACTGCAAAAGAAGAAGACAGAATTTGTAGTTCACCAGTACAGTCCCTCCTGGATTTATTTCAGACTAGTGAAGGGAAGTCAGAATTTTTGGGTTTTACAAGCTACACTGAAAATAGTGGTATATGCAATGTTTTGGATATTTGGGAAGAAGATGATTCAAATAATCTCTTGTCAGCATTTTTCTCTTCTCCTTCAACTTCGACATTTACTGGCTTTTAATGTTTAAAAATGGATACTTCTCAGAAATAAGGTTTATACTCAGAAAGTTTTTATACATCTTAAAATTTTTGCTGACTTTGTTTACAGAACCATATTTAAATAGTAATAAAGTTGATGTTTCCATTTTTTTACAGAATTGGATACCTATTATATAAAAAATAAACTTGAATCATTTTGCATACCATGTGCCTAATTGTTTCCTGAGGATTGTGATTACTTGCTTTGTGGGCCAAAACTAATATCGAATTAATTGTTGAGAATATCAAGATTAAGCATTAAAGAATTTGTGCATTTCATTACATCTATTATCTTTAAAAATAGATTCCCATGATAACATGACATTGCCTTATAAACCAAATTTTAGACAGGAAAAAAAATGTACTAATGTTCACATATGAATTGTGAAAATTGTTAGAGGGTGACCTAGTTAGGCTATGCTAGTATTTTGACACCAAAGAGATTATTTGTAGTGAAAAATAGAACTCATGAAGAACTTAACCAGGCTTCTGAATGAAATACATGTCTTCTATTAATTACTTAAATTCATAAGTCAAAGTAATTTCAAAAATGATGTTTGCCCTCTAGTTTGATATTAGCAAATGGAAGAGGAAGGGTGATATTGAGCTGTAGATGCAGTTTGGAATATGTGACATTGCCTTGATCTGGACCTTGTGAAAATAGTTTGAAGAGAGAATTCAAACGTAAGAAAAATTTGTGTTTATAAATACTACATGTGGCTTTGAGTATTTTTTTAGGAATGAGCTTTTTACAACTAATATTTTTCACAGTAAAATACTGATGCTATTGACTATTCTGTGAATGAATATATTGTCACAAAAAGTTAACTTTGTAGCCAGGTGTGGTGGCTCACGCCTGTCATCCCAGCACTTGGGAGGCAGAGGCAGGAGTATTGCTGAGTTCAAGGCTTTGGCTGCATAGTGAGCTCAGGGCTAGCCTGAACTACAAAACGAGACCCTGCCTCAAAAAAGCCAAAAAAAAAAAAAATTAACTTCGGAAATCGTTTATGACTCCCAGTATAGGAGTAGTAGGTATTATACCAGTACCATAAATATGGTCAATTGAGCCCTTGCAGTACATGCATGCAACCTTGCTTCTAATGGAAATTAGTGCTACAGCATTTTCTGTCACAAATGCATAGATATGTATGTGTATCATATCAGATTTTGTAGGGAGCGCCATAAGATCTAGAAATTAGCCAGGTGTGTTTACACATACCTGTAATTCTTACATTTGGGAGGCTGAACCAGGAAGGTAACAGTTTGAGCTGAGCCTGGGCATCTTAGTGATTTTTTTAAAGACTGTTTCAAAATATAAAAAAGACTGAGGATGTTTCTCATTGTAAAGACCCTACTGGTAAGCCCCCAGTACCAAAAAAGAAGGAAAGAAAGCCTGAAAAATATTTTCAGTTATTTATGTTCCCTAAAATTTCCCTAGTTTTTGTTTTCGTTTTTTGAGACTAGGTCTTATGTAGATCAGGCTGAACTTGAACTCACCATGTATGTAGCCCAGGGAAGCCTCAAACTTTTGACAGTCTTCCTGCCTCAGCCCCTCAAATGCTGGGATTACAGGTATGTACCACCATCCCATGCTAGTTTTCCTAATAATTAAAGAGTATATACATTCGTATGATTTTTGATGTTATAGAAAGTTTTTTCAAAATGTAATACTATTTATTGTTTGCCTCCCAGTTATTTGATACCATTTTGCCTTAGTTCTTTTTAATGAGGAATAGACATCTTGAACTCTTCAATCTTTAAATTATTTTGACGTTATTTTTGAACTATTATTTTTAAAAACGGAATTCTATAGAACACTGTAAGACTTTTATAATGGGAACTTAGTGTTTTTTTTGGTTTTTTTTTTTGTTTTGTTTTTTGAGACAGGGTCTCGTGTTGTAGTTCAGGCTGGCCCTGAGCTCACTATGGAGCCCAGGCAAGCCGCCGAGAACTCAGCAATCCTCCTGTCTCTGCCTCCCGAGTGCTGGGATGACAGGCGTGAGCCACCACGTCCGGCACTGTGGTATGCGGTGTTGATTGTTGGTGGGCGTGTCTCCACGCCCAGCATTATATGTGGTTACCGGGGATCGAACTCAGGACCTTGCGCTTGCGAGGCAGGCGCCAGAACCACTGAGCTAACCCTCTGGCCCAAGTACTACATTTTTAATCTGTTCATCTGTTGATGACCAGACAGGTTGCTCCTGTGATTTAGCTACTGTGATTAGTGCTGCTGTGGACATGAATATGCATGTACTGCTGTAGATGTCAACTTCAACTCTCTCGGGAAGATACTCAGGGGAGTTATAGCTGGGTCAATTGGATTTTTTTTTTTTTTTTAGTTTTCAAGCAGTTTCCATACTGCTTTTCAAAGTGGTTGTGTTAGTTTACATTCCCACTGGCCAGGTAGAAGAGTTCCTTCTTCCTCAACTTTGTCAGCATTTGTTTTTTGAGTCCTTGATAATTGTCACTCCTACTGAGTAAGGCAGAATCTCAGTGTTGTTTTGGTTTGCATTTCTTTATTGTCCGAAGGTACTGATCACACACACACACACACACACACACACACAGATGTGATATATATATATATATATATATGAGATATATTTATGAATTTATAATTATTTTCAGACAGGCTCTCACTATGCAGTTTAAGCTGGCCTTGAATTCACTGTGCAGTTCAGGCTGGCCTCAAACTCACTGCAGTCCTTCCGCCTGAGTGCTGGGATTACAGGTATGTACACCAAGCCTGCCTTTAAAAAATACATATATTTATTGGTCATTTTTTTCTTAGAGAAGAAAAGCAATGAAATATCAATTCCCTATTTTTAAGGGTCTTATTTTAGATGGCCTCATTTATTTTGAGTTCTTCATATATTCTAGAAACTAGTTTTCTGTTCATGAAGTAGCTTATAATAATTGTTTTCTGTCCTGATGACTCTTTACTGTTGGTTGCTTTCTTAGTTGTACAGAAACTTTTTAATTTGATATTATATTGAATTTTGAATTTATTTCTTGTGAATTGGAATTCTGTGTAGGAAATGTTTGTCTCTGCATAGGGCTTCAATGTTTTACCAATTTTTCTTCCAGCACACTATTTCTGTATATATATTTGTTCCGTTTTTATTTGAATTTAGTACAGGATAAGAGGTAGGGATCATTCATTTTTCTGCACTTAGATAACCAGTTTCCCCAGCACCATTTGTTAAAGAGGCTATCTTTTCTTCAGCACATATTGACCTTTTTGTTGAAAACTGGATATTTGAGAATTCTTACGGCTGTTCTATTTTATTCTGTTGGTAAGTATGACTGTTCTGTGCCAGTATAATGCTGTTTATTACTGTGTAATTGGCGTGTGAGATTGTCATAGCTCGTGCCTGCTCTTGTTTAGGATTGTTTTGGCTGTTCTGGGTCTCTTCTGGTTCCAAATACATTTTAGAATTAATTTTCTACTTCTGTGAGAAAAAACCTGATGATATTTTGGGGACTGCATTAAATCTATTTAGCTTTGTGGTTATTTTCCTATGCTGACAATATTAATCCCACCTATTCAGAAACATGCTTCTGGGCCTGGGATTTAGCTCAGTAGCACAGATTCTGCCTGGCAAGTGAGAGGTCCAAATCCCTGGTACCAAAAGGCAAAACAAAACAAACAAAGAATAAAAATCCCCAGATTGGGCCGGAGGGTTAGCTCAGTGGTTCCGGCGCCTGCCTCGCAAGCATAAGGACCTGAGTTCGATCCCCGGTTACCACGTATAATGCTGGGCGTGGTGGCTCACGCCTGTAATCCCAGCACTCGGGAGGCAG